>JBAMCP010001283.1:0-24900 GCA_037075105.1 Lissocephala sabroskyi | reverse complement strand
ACCGTGTTTGCTTGCAAAAACAAAAGTAAAAATAAACAAATTAAGTGCATTCGCATTTCAATAGGATTTTTTTGAAAATCCAACCATTTCGGCAGCATGGAATGCGCCTTGGACGAGGAGCTGCTGGCCAACATAAAAACCAGCGACAACGACAGTGAAAATGAGCCGATGGAAATCGAATCGCCCAGCACAATTTTAGCCCCCGAATGCACATTAAATGATGCGGACCCTTTGCTCGACTCGGCGGCCGTGTCCTCCAACTTTCACTGGCTATTCGAAGACCAGGACATACTCTGCAACATCGAAGAGTTGGTGCTGAAGCCCGAGCCCAAGGCCCGCGGCAAGCGTGGGCGTCCTGCCTCAGGAGTGTTTACCTCGCCCAGCGGCCGCACCTGGACGTTGGATCCACCAGTCCCAGCCTCGGAGGAGCTACCGCTACCCACACACCAGGCCGGCGGCAAAGGCCCGGCCAAGAGCGTGAGCAATGCCGTGGAGGCCTGGCTGCTGCTTTTCGACGAGGACATCCTGCGCCAGCTGCTGCGGCACATCAACGAACAAATGCGCAAGCAACGCGCCAGGGCGGCCCACCAGCGTCTCACAGACCTCACCGAGCTGCGCTCCTGGCTGGGGCTCAACTATTTATGCGGGGTCTTCCGCAACTCCCAGCACAATGGGCCCCTCGACGAGCTGTGGACTCTAGAACTGGGCAATGCCATCTTCCGGGCCACCATGACGCTGGCGCGTTTCCAGCACATCAGCGCGTGCCTGGGCCTGGAGCCCAGCTGGGAGGAGGCCCAGCGCCTGTGGGAAAAGCTGCTGATCAACTGCCGCTCCTACTACGGGCCCAGTGGCTGGCTGAGCGTGGACGAGCAGCCCCTGGACAGCAACCGCCTGGTGATGTGCTGCGACGCCAAGACGCTCTACCTGACCAATGCCCTGCTCATCAGAAAGAAATCCGCCGCCAGCGCGGAACTGGACAAAGTTATCTGTGATTTCAAGACCACCGCCCGGAATGTCACGCTCAGCGAGCGGTACACGCACCTGGACCACTGCCAGGAAATGCTGATGCAGCACTCGCTCAGCTCGTTGGGATCCCTGAGGCCGGCAGCCCCAGACTGTCCCCGCGGCTGGCCAGATCATCTGAAATCCCTGCACTCGGGAATCTCCAAGTTGTCGCGGCAAGGCGACTCCCAGGCGCTGCTGGCCTGCGGGCTGAGTCCACAGGTGAATGCAGCTCAGGCCTACGAGCACTCATCCAAGGCTTGTCAGCGATTCCAGCAGCTGGCCGGCCGATACAGCACAGCCTATGCCAATCCGCCTGGTGACACGAAGCACAGCTCATTCCTCGAGCTACTGCACCAAATGCTGGACGTGGCGGCCTTGAATGCCTGGATTCTGCTGAGGATCTCGCCCAAGGGCGATGCGGCCATGGAGCAGCGGGACTTCCAGCGCCAGTTGGGTTTGTTCCTGACCCAGCAGCGCCTGCAGCGGCGCCTGCTACGCCGCTCGACCACCGCGCTGGTGACGAAGCTGCAGATCTGCGAGATCCTTGGCCAGTCCAGCCAGCGGCTGCTGAGCGAGGCAGCCGCCCAGGCCAAAGGCCTGGTGGACGTGGGCGCCATTGACCTGGCCACGGCAGCCGTCTCCTCCGGCACTGTCCTGGCCAGCCGCTACGGCGAGAAGCACCGCCGCTGCAAGCCCTGCGCCAGGAGCAAGCGGGCCACCAAGTCCAGGACCCGCTGCCAGCAGTGCCTGGCCCACAGGTGCGGCAATCATTTGATTTCGCGCTGCTACGAATGCACGGGGGTGAAGCCGGCCCAGCTGCCCGAGGGCAACCTGAAGGATCCACCGGCGGCTCAGGAGGATTCACATTAAACAACGTTTATTGAAACGGCGCTACAGTTTGAATGAATCCCAGCCAGCGGGGGCCAAGTGCAAGAAACGATTCGTGGTGCTCTCTAGAATTTGTACTGGAACGATTTGGGGGTTTTGTAGGTGCGGTCCGCCGCCTCGAAGGGGTCGCTTTGGTCGAGGAACAGGCTGAGGAACTGCTCGTTCTGGAGCTCGCTCAGCGGCATCTCTAGTTCGCTGCAGGACTTCACAATCTCGGCGCAGGCCCGCAGATCCTTACGGGAATCTAATGAACAAGAAACTTTAGAATCTCGAGGGCAGGCAAACCCACAAACTCACATTGATAGTTGAAGAGCAAGCCGAGGCAGTTGGAGCAGGCGGACCGCTGATTGTGCTGAAGGAAAACCTCAATGAGCCGATGCACTGCGTCCACATTGTTGCGGCTGAGGAACGACGAGCACAGGGGCCCGGCCCGGCGCTCGACCATGTTCTGGAGATCGCTGTAGTGCTCGAACAGCTCGCTGGCGGACTTCTGGTCGCAGAACCAGTCGCTGGCGAAGCACTGCTTCCAGACGCAGGCCACCACGAAGATGTCGCGGTGCTCGCGGTGAATGGCGCGGGCCACCTCCATCAGCGAGACCAAGACAGCCTCGCTCTTCTGGGCCAGCGTCTCCTCGGCAATGGTGCGGAAGGCCGCGCGTATCATGCGGCGTCCCTCTTCGGTGGTCAGGCTGAGCCCATAGCCGCGGTGGAGCGTCATCAGGGCCACGTCGGCATTGCCATGGTGCCACAGGGCAATGGCCTTGAACGGGGCCAGGTCCGCGTAGGTCTTGGCAAAGGGATGATTGAGCTGGCGGCACGTCTCCGCCAAGGCCTCCAGCTGCTGCAGCCGGCTCAGCGAGGCCAGGTACTTCAGGCAGGCAATGAACACCTCATTGGACGGCAGCTGCTGCCAGCGAGTGCACTGCCGTATTAAGTACAGGAAATCCAGTTTGTTCTTTATCTCCAGCGTGGCCTGCAGCAGGTTGTCCAGCTGCGGCTGCGACAGCGACCGAATGTCCAGGCCCAGCTGCGGCGAACGCAAAGCCTGGAAATCAGTGACCACGCTTTTCGACATCAGGCCCACGCTTTGGGTGAAGCTCGTGCAGGCCGAGTTGGCATTGGCATCGGCGGTGTCCAGGGGCTTCTTGAGCAGGCTGTCCCTGAGCTCCTCCCATTTCTGGGTCTTGCGGCTGACCAGGTTGTTGGTGAAGCAGTCGATGGCGTCCAGTTGCTGGCTGGATTTGCGCTGCTGGTGCTGGGCCTGCGAGTTGGGCCAGAGGAAGGCGGCTATGTAGTTTTGGAAGCGCTGCAGGCCCTTGGGTGAGCCGGGGGTCACGGTGGTGGTGCCTCCGGTGGTCAGGCGCGTCAGCATGGCCATGGACGGGCGACGACGTTCCTCGCACAACACTGTGGGGGCGACGCGGATTTTGTGTTGTGTAATTTTGTTTTTGTCCCTCGTTGTTGTTGTTTTTTCCCTGCGCAGAGCCAGAGTTGCCACCTACACGTTATATGAATATTCGTTTTGTAGCACTCACCTTTTGTCTAGCATCGAATTCAAACGGGCCGGCGGCAACCCCAACCCAAGGAACTTTGCAGTTTTTCAATATTTTACGTGTTGCAGTTAATTACACACACATCACACTGACTTCCAGCAAGCTCCGTGTGGCATGTGAGTTAATATTTCCCACACGGACCCAACATGACTTTCCTATTCCACCCCAGGTCCTTGCCAGCCTGTCGCTGACTGACAGTTTCTCTAATAGAAATTGCTGCGTGCGCGTGTTCGCAAATAGTTTCTCTCGCCATTGACAAATTGTGCGGCAAATATGCATAAGCCACGCCCCCAGCCACTAAAAGCCAAGCCATGTAAGGGGCTAAATAATTGATGATCCCAAAAGAGTATTTAAAGGACTCGATTTCTGGACTGCCAAGAGAATCAACAATGGCGTCGGCCTGGGACTACCTGACCTTCTACCTGAGGCGCCAATTCGACGCCTTCTGCGCCAACACCTCGCTGAGCTGCGCCCACTACCTCAGCTCGAAGAACTGCAGGTTCACCCGGACTTTCTGGACAGTCGCCTGGTTCACACAGATAGTCCTTTCCGTGGTCGCCTTTCTGATCCTTTATGATCAGTTCAAGACCGGCTCATTGATAACGGTAAGCGATTTGTACCCGCCAGGAACTTATGTGGATTTTCCCTCGGTGTTCATTTGTCCTGAGGAGAGCGTCCATTTGCCGCGATTCGAGGCTTTTGTAAAGGAGACCGCCGGCCAGAACGTGTCCTTGGAGCGGCACCGGGAGTGCGTGTGGAATTTTCTGCACTCTCAGGAGATTTTTAAACTTGAAGAAAATCAATGCGATTATTTTGATGAAAAAATCGGAGTTCGCGAGATTATCTTTTTGTCCAAGGTAGGAAATTATTATCGTTGGTTATTTAAAAACCGTTTCCCTCAATTTAGCTATTCATTCGGGTGGACGAGATATTCCAAAACTGTTCCTTTGCCAACCGATCCTTCGATTGTGGCCTCCACTTCAACTTGCGGCAGACAGAATTGGGAATCTGCTTTGTCTTCAACAATTGGCGGCAGCAAATGACTTATTCCCCGGACTTGTGAGTTTAACGAAAGAATCGAGTAATTTATCGATTATTCATTTGCAGAATCTTGAGAGAAGAGCACAATCATATCCTGTCCGAGGTGGATCCTTTCTGGCACCTCAAATTTGACCTCGACGAGAGGGCCCAAGGAGCGCGGGTGAGAAGAGTGTTACGAAGTCCTGGTTGTCGTTATCCTTGCGTTGCTTGCAGTTCTTTTTGAAGAACAACTTCGAATGGGTCACCTTAAAGGACGTGCCCGTTTACATTCACGACAGGACCTACTACCGCGGATTCACCTACAAGTCCTTCACCGTTATAAACACCAAGGAAGTGCGCTCCTTGCCGAGAGAGTGAGTGGGAGAAAATGTAAAAAGGATGGAAAGTGACTCTCTTATCTCTTTTAATCCAGGCAACGGGATTGCATTTTTCGGGACGAGTTATCGCCGGACGAGCAGGTGGCCTTTGGGAACTTTCAATACGACCATTCGATTTGCCTGAGCCAATGCCATGCGGGTCACTTCATTTTGCTGTGCGACTGCATGGCAACTTTTTTTTTCACCTTGTTGCTGAGTAAGTTGGATTCGCTAAGTCCTTCGATCCTTGGCTGGTACATTTTTTGTTATAGGTGATCAGTTTTCGATCTCCGCGCCGTTTTGTAATTCGTCGCAGCTGCGTTGCCAGGATTACCACAAGCAATCTGTGCGCTTAAGTTCGTGTCCTTATTGTTTGAAGAACTGCGCCACCACAATCTTCAGTGTGAAAGAAGCGCTGCCTCGAGATGCCGAAGCGGAGGAGGACCAGGGCCAGAATTTTATGATCGAACTGGGCCACTGGCCTCGCACGTTGTCCAAGCGATCGGTTGTCTTTGGCAACGTGGAATTGGCCTGTGAGTTAATCTGTGGAATATCTGAGCTCCTCTATTCATAGATCTTTGCAGTATCCTATGGAGGTGTGTTCGGTTTGTTGCTCGGCGCCAGCATCGTCACTGTTCTCGAATTCCTTTACTTTATGTTCATCAACTTTTTCTGCTTCTTTAAGCGGAATTGGGTGAGTGAGGGGTTCGTTGTGGACAGCTTATAGGAACCTTTTTCCTTTATTCAGGCTCTTTTGGTCAAGGAGATTGAGGATCACAAAATGCATCCCCATCCCATCGACCTGTCCCTGCGACCATCTTTTCGCCGGCCACCGCTACATGACCAAAAACGCCACTGCAACAACAACAGCGTCAATGAATAAAAGATGATTTTAAAAATAGCTATTCGAGTCCACGGAGCTTTATAATTTAAACTTTAATGGAATAAAAACAAGAAATAAATTTATTGAGAATCGGGTTGCCACCTTTTATACTTATATTGCGTTTCATAGCACTCATCTCTTCTTCGCTGTTAGCACAGGGCGTCTACGCTGTGGATGTTCGATATTCAAAAAAGATCGATGCCAAACATCGATATTCGATGCTTATCAGAACCTAATTTTTTTTCTTTCAATATTTTGCGTGTAATTCTTAATAACAGACAACCTATACTGGCTTCCATCAAGCGCCGACTGGTGGGGGAGCTAATATTTCCCCTACAGGCTAAACATCATCATTGCATGACTTTCCCATTGCACCCTGCCAGCCAGCAAGCTAGTGACTGACAGTTTATCTAATAGAAATTGCTGCGTGCGCGTGTTCGCAAATAGTTTCTCTCACCTCATCGCCGCGCATTGACAAATTGTGCGGAAAATATGCATAAGCCACGCCCCCAGCCACTAAAAGCCAACCCATGTAAGGGGTTTAATAATTGATGATTCCAGAAAAGTATTTAAAGGACTCGATTTCTGGACTGCCAAGAGAATCAACAATGGCATCGGCCTGGGATTACCTGACTTTCTACCTGAGGCGCCAATTCGACGCCTTCTGCGCCAACACCTCGCTGAGCTGCGCCCACTACCTCAGCTCAAAGAACTGCAGGTTCACCCGGACTTTCTGGACAGTCGCCTGGTTCACGCAGATAATTATGTCCTTGGTCGCCTTTCTGATCCTTTATGATCAGTTCAAGACTGGATCAATGATAACGGTGGCAGATTTGTACCCGCCAGGAACTTATGTGGATTTTCCGTCGGTGTTCATTTGTCCTGTGGAGAGCGTCCATTTGGGGCGATTCGAGGCTTTTGTAAAGGACACCGTCGGCCCGAACGTGTCCTTGCAGCGGCACAGGGAGTGTGTGTGGAATTTCGTGCACTTTCAAGAGATTTTTAAACTTGAAGAAAATCAATGCGATTATTTTGATGAATACATTCGAGTTCGCGGGATTAGCAGGATGTCCAAGGTAAGACGACAGTAACTTCCTTTTTTAAAGCTAACCCTCTCAATTAAGCTTCTGCTTCGGGTGGATGAGATATTCCAAAACTGTTCCTATGCCGACCGATCCTTCGATTGTGGCCTCCACTTCAGCGTGCGGCAGACAGAATTGGGAATCTGCTTTGTCTTCAACAATTGGCGGCAGCAAATGACTTATTCCTCGGATTTGTGAGTTAAACGAAGGAATCGAGTAATTTATCGATTATTAATTTGCAGAATCTTGAGAGAAGAGCACAATCATATCCTGACCGAGGTTGATCCTTTCTGGCACCTCAAATTCGATCTCGATGAAAGGGCTAACGGAGCTAAGGTGGGAGAAGTGTTACAAAGTCCTGGCTGAAGTTATCCTTGCGTTGCTTGCAGTTCTTTCTGAAGAACAACTTTGAGTGGATCAATTTGAAGGACGTGTCGATGTATACCCACGACAGGACCCTTTACCGAGGTTTCACCTATCAAATGCACGTGGTTATCCATACCAAGGAATTCCGATCCTTATCGAGGGAGTGAGTGAGAGAGAATAAGGAAAATTGAGAACCTGATTCATTATCCTTTTTTTTCCTTCACCAGTCAACGACAATGTATGTTCCATGAAGAGAACGAACAGGCGGAACTTGGCCTCAATCATTACGACTTTTCCATTTGCCTGAACCAATGCCACGCGCGTCTGTTTAACTTGCTGTGCGGATGTGTGCCGCTTTTTTATTATTCCATGGAGCTGCGTAGGTTTAAGTCGCTTTGTGAGTGCTAAAACGGAGCCTAGATCGTCCTTTTCCTGTTGCAGAACAAAGGATGCAGGGCTTTATGCCTTTTTGCAATGCGTCGCAGCTGCGTTGCCAGGACTATCACAAGCAGTCGGTGCGTTTGAGCTCCTGTCCTTTCTGTCTTAAGAACTGCGCCGGCACCTACTTTGCCCTCAACGAGGCGCTGCCTCGAGACGCCGAGGCAGAAAAGGATCAGGGCCAAAACTTTGTCATCGAATTGGGCTACTGGCCACAAGGAATTGTAAAGCGATCGGTTATCTTTGGCAACATGGAATTGATCTGTGAGTTAATCCGCGGCATATCCTGGCTTTTCTATCGGTAGATCCTTGCAGTGGCCTATGGCGGTGTGTTCGGCTTGTTTCTCGGCGTCAGCGGTGTCATTCTGTTGGAATTCCTTTACTTTATGTTCATCAACTTTTTCTGCTTCTTCAAGCGGAACCGGGTGAGTGATGGGTTAGTCGAGGGCAACTGAGCTGAAGCCTGTCCTCCGTTTTAGGCACTTTTGGCCAAGGAGATTGAGGCTTACAGAATGCAGCCCCAGCGCATTGACTTGTCCCTGCGACCGTCGTTTCGCCGGCCAGCAACGCCATATGGCCAAAATCGCATTAGGGTGGCCGCGGCGACCAAGTAAATCTAATAAAAATCCACTTTCTGCGAGAATGAAAAATGAAGGCTGCATTTTAAATACAAAAAAGAAAATAAGCGCCACTTGCCAAAGTCGGACAGCGCCCGTAAATCTGATCAAACCCATTGATGCGCACAGCATGAGAAAGCAGCTCGTCCGCCTGGCGCGATGCAAACTTTTCCGCGCCCCACCCGCTAAGCTGTTGATAACACCGAAGATGAGGGCGATGATAGCGCGGACCGGCGTTCCCGCTAGCCGCATTCAGGTGAATGCAAAATGGCCAAGGACAAAAGCCACCAAAGTAAAGCAGCGCGCGTGTGTGGGCGGGCGGGGGAGGAGGCGGTCGTTGTGCGTGCTCGGCATGGCCAACGGGTTGGAAGTTTAAGCTTTTTGTTCTACGGGAGATGAACAGGTTGAATGGCAAATGATGCAGGATGCTTGCGTGCGGTGACAAATATGAAACCGAAATTCTCATACTTATCCTTTCGAAAAATGCAAAATCCGCTGATGGAAAATCTCGTCAGCATTATCAGCTCGTTTAACTTGCCACCAAAGCGATGGCTGCAATTGGTTAAACAGGGTTGTCGTTGCATTCAATAGCTGAAAATAAAACCGATAAATAATCTGGCAGCGCTGGCAGCGAAACCGATAAGTGCTCGTTCTTTGAACGATTAGTTCATTCTTATTAGTGTCGATCGGGGATGCGATTGCAAAGTTAAATAAAAAATAAAAAACTGGGTAATTATTAAAATATATAAAAGAAATCTTATAAACTAAACTTGAAACTGTCTCCGCCCCTGAATTCTCATAGCTGCAGTGAGTAAGAGTGCCGGAAAAATCACCCAGACCTTCCGAGACATCTTCTTCTGAAGAAAGATCTTTCTTATTGTAAATTTCTCTCTTTCTCTGCAAATCGGGATTTAAAAGCTTTGATAAAAAAATACTTACCAGTTAGTCTAGGGAATTCCGGCACCCCCAAGCCCAACGCCCATTCATACAATTATTTGTATAGGAATTTAAATTGAATGTCAGTCTGTTTGTTTCCATAAAGCAAGACGAAGGAGGCCGCCGGGCGAGATGGGGTGAAAGGAGAGGTCGTGAAGCCCGAACTGGTGACAGTTTAAGGAACATGTAACACACGCCACGCCCACCCAACCAACACCCGACGCGCCCCAGACGATAAAGTCGCTGTTCTCCCCTCGCGTCGCATTGCCATTCGCACTCGGCATGCATGCGAGTGCGAGGGCCGGAGAAGGGGTACCAGGGCGCCGTAAAATTCCAAATTTGTTTTATTTGATTTCTGCGCTGCGCTCTGCTCGTTTTCTTTTCGCATATTTCCCTTTATGCAAAATATATGCTATAAATGCGCCCGTCCGTCCATCCGCCGGCCCCACCCACGCTGTCCCCAGCAGCATTCGGTTGGCATCCTTGTTCCTTATCCTCGTACTGGCCGTTATTTGAATATCGTGTCACATGTCGCACGCAGTTAGGTGCCACCAACTCTGTTGCCGCTGCCGCTGCCGCTCGACTCGTCGCTGCCACTGCCTTTGTTGTTATTGTAATTGTTGTAAATGTCGCCAGCGACAATATCGCATTTGCATATTTCTGTGCCAGCCAGTTGGCCTCGGCGGCTCTCTGTCTGTGTGTGCGAGTCCTTTACTTAATTTTATTTGTATTGGATTTGCCAGGAGCCACCGGCAAACGGGCAGCGGGCAGCGGCACCTCATCTGTGCCTGGGCGCTGTTCTGTTCTTGTGCTTGGCTTTTTGGAATTCTACAATCTTTACAATAAATTTTAATTCAATTTACTGTTAAATTCACAGCTAAACGGAAACGGAAGTGCACATTCTGGCATGACAATCGCCGGCAACCGCTTCCCCTTCGCCAAGAATTCACGGCTAACCGAGGCGCTGTCCTGGTCGCCTTGTCCGGACTGCAGGAGGATTTTGGATGTTGCATTTTATGCGCCCCCGCCAGCCCGAAAGTATGCAATAAGTTTCGCTTATTATGGTAATCGCAGGCGACAGCGAGAAGGCCGGCAATTTGATTGTATGGCTTGGCCTGATTGTGTGATTAGCTTTTAAGTGAATGGAATGGAATGGCTGGCAGGAGCGCAGCTGCGTCTCCGCCACATTTACACTTTGTTGTTTGTTGCCTTTGGCTGGGCTGTCAAAAATTAGAATCCGAATTTGGCCCCACATCCGCGTGCTTGGAATGACAGATAATAAGCCAGAGAAAAAGAAAAAGGACGAGCATCATGACCTGCCCATGGTGTAAGAATGCCAACCGCCAACCAAACTACACAAATATCTTCTAATTTCTCTTTTCTCACAGACGATCCAGACCGTCTTTCTATGTCTACGATCCGTACTCCAAGCGGGTGGTGGAGGTGCCGCTCACGTGAGTCAAAAAGCCAAACTGGTTAATCGTTTATTTGATTTCGATGAGAATTGCAGGAATTTTGATGCTTTTGTATCGCTGCTGAAATGCGTGGTCGGCACGGGAATCCTGGCCATGCCGCTGGCCTTCCACTACTCCGGCATAGCGGTTGGGGTGGTCCTCTCCCTGCTGGTGATGATCGTGCTCACCTACAGCATCCATTTGCTGGTCTGTAGCCACGTCTGGGCAACCCCCTAATCATTTCATGTGTATGTATGTAGTTTTCGCGCACAGATCACCGGCATGACGGAGTGCTGTCGACGGCGCCAGGTGCCCCAAGTCTCGATGCCGGAGGCGGTGAAAATCGCCATGCGCCAGGGACCCGATTGCCTTCATTGCTTGGCCGCATGCGCGGGCGCCTTGACCAGCGGAGTTTTAATCTTCGATCAGTTCCTCATCTGCACGGTGTACTTAGTGTTTGTGGCCAAGAACTTCAAGGAGGTGACCAGCTACTATTGGCAGAGCATCAACGAGCAGATTTTCATTTTGGTGGCCAGCGTTCTGCTCTTTCCGCTCTGCATGATCCGCAAGCTCAAATACCTGGTGCCTTTTAATCTTCTCTCGAATATTTTGCTCTATCTGGGCTTCATTTGCATTCTCTACTATCTGTTCAGGGGGCTGCCCAAGCTGAGCGAGCGCGACTTGGCCAAGCCTCCCAAGGACTGGATCCTCTTCTTTGACATTGTGGCCTTCTCCCTCACGGCCGTGGGCTCGGTAAGTCCAAGCCTTCATTTTGTTTCCTTAATGGTTTCTCAACTCTTTACAGATGCTGGTGGTGGAGGCCAACATGGCGCATCCGCAGCAGTATCTGGGCACCTTTGGGGTCCTCAATCTGGCCGTGGCCTTCATCTTGTTGTCCAACGTATTCTTCGGCATCATGGGCTACTGGCGCTTTGGCGAAGACACCGAGGCCAGCATCACTCTCAACCTGCCCAGCGACCAAATGTGAGTGTTTTCCAGCCGCTCTCCCAACGGCGCTTGCCTCATGGCCAGGTAATTTCCTTCAGACTCTCCCAGCTGATCACAGTGTTCATTGCCTCGGGCATCTTCCTGAGCTACCCGCTCAACGAAATGGTGGCCGTCGAGGTGGTTTTCTACGATCCGAACCGGGGCATGGCCGACGAAGACGAGGAGGACCAGTCGCGCTGGAAGGTCTACTCGGAGTATCTCTTTCGCATTGTCTTCCTGGTGTTCTCGGGTGAGTTGCCTACTTGAATCCTTGAGCATATTAAGAGTTTTTTATTTCGTCAGCCTTGTTCGCCATGTTTGTGCCGAATTTGGAGGCGTTGACTGCGCTGACGGGCGCCTTCTCGCTGTCGAATCTGAACCTGTTTTGTCCTGCGATTATCGACATCTTCCTGCGCTACAACATTGGCTACGGCAAATGTGCCTGGCGGCTGTTCCAGGACCTGCTGCTGATCCTCTGTGCTCTGGTCTTCGGCGTCGTCGGCTGCTCGGTGGCCATTCAACATATGTTCGATAGCGTGCAGCTGTCGCTGAAGTCGATGCCGCTGCTGTCTTGAAAAAATAAACAACGAAATTGCAGCGAAATTGAAAAACGGAATTAGTGGCCGGCTTATCCGTTGGCCAGGGCCAGCCAACGGGCCGTATGATTGTTGGATTTTTAATTAGCCAACAAGCCAGTCGATCGATTGCCCTAAGTCGTTTGGTATTAAACGAATTCGCTGGAAATAAGAAAGATACCAACCGCCCGCAACGAGCTGCCGCCGTCGCCGACCTGCCTCATTGCACAACAATTGCTGGAGTCCTTTGCGATTTTAAAATTGAATTCCTTGCCTCAATGGAGCGCAAATACACGAGAGCCGCCTCCACTCCTCCTGCAGTTCAAGTTGCGGCCGCCCAGGCGCGGGGCAGGACCCGTTCAGCCACAATAAACTAAAAGACAAACACAAATGCAACGACAGCGGCTGGCGGCGGCGGCAAATATATAAATAGGCACAAGTTGGGCCCCCTTGCCGCAGCGTTGGGTGGGGGCATCTTGGACTGTTGACTGCGGCAGTGCAAATAGCAGGCAAGAAGTAGAAATAAAAAATCGAGCGGCCGGAGAACACCGAGCGACAATGGCGAGGCTGGCAGACTCGCCGGCTGCCGCAGGCCGGGGAATCGGCAAAATAAAAGACGAACTGGAGTCTCTCCTTTTCAAGGAATCTGCACACCCACCCACCCACACACACACACACTTATACGATTTCCATTCAGAGGCCGGGCTGCGGCATTTGGCGCTGGACGTTGACGGCGAGAACGTCTGGGGAGCCTTGGAGGGGCGGCCGGTCTTGTCCTCGGGCTGGATTTTTGCAGACATGTTGCTGGAAACTTAATTTAGAGTCGGCCCAAGAAAGAGACAGAGCGCCAGGGTAGAAATCAACAAAACAAGCGCCCAAACGAAATGAGATCAACCAGAGCAGCGCCGCCGGCGGCCCAGCGACAGCAGCTGGGGACCCAAAATCCCAGCCTCGAAAATTTGCCAACGGCAGCAGTTACAAGTAATTTTCGTATATAATTTCTTCGGGTTTTAGGTTTTTTTTTTTTAGGAACCACTGGGGTGACCGTTTGGGTGGTTGGGTTGGGTGGGTTGATGTTAGCCGGCGGTTGTCAGTTTGTCAGGACGCAGCATCATGTCAGTGTCATTATCAAACAATTGCCGGGCTCTGGAGTTGAGAGAAGAATGCCCCGCCCCCCTCCACCCATGCCAACTGCCCTTGCTTCGTGTCGCCTGTCGACTGCTCACTGCTGACTGGTGACTGCTGACTGCTCCTGGGGACTGGCAAACAATGCGTGGCACAACTTCATTGCTGTGTGCAGCTAGGAAGTTGGACTGCGATTCCATTTAACCAATCGGGAGATAGGAGACACCGGACGCGGAGGGCGAGGCCTGTCACATGTCCTTCACGGGCGGCCGGGCGGTCGAAGGAGCCTTGCCGCGACGCCATGTCTTGCAAATTGAAAAATTCGTTGCATTTCAATTTTAATACAATTATGGGTAACTTTTTCATAAGCTCACCGCCCCCACAACCCGGGGCCCGTCTAGCCTGTCGGCTGCTCGTCCGTCTGGGGACTTTGGCACGTTCCAATTGCGCCGCCTAACTTTTATTTACTTCGTCTTTTCATATTTGTTTTGGAGGCTCGCCGCCGCCGCCGCCGTTGTGGTTGAATTTTTAGATTTTCTTTTTTATTTGCGGTTCGGATGTTTGCCGAAACGGCGGCCGGGCTGGACCGGAATTCGGGACTACTTTCTGTTTTCTGCTCAGGTTTGTTTGCCTCGCGTGTCTTCGATGTGATTTGCATGCCAAAACGAGCAGCGCCCCACCCGCCCACTCAATGCGTGGAGACAAAGCAGAAATTCGTCACAGGCGGTCGGTCGGTCGGTCAGCGATTCCAGCTCCGGACAGCTATCCCAACTATTTACTTATTTATTTCTTATTGAATGCAATTTGCTTAAGAATTTCCAAGTTGTGTGCTCTGTGCAAGCAGCATGCACAACCGCCACCGACGTCGTCAGCTTCCTTCTTCGTGCTGTTGACATCCGCAGGCAGTGACGTGGAATAATGCTGGTATGAAAGCAGATTTCTTACAGTCCCGGCCATCCATCTGGCGAGTGCAGTTGCTCTCGGTGCGGCAGTCAGTCAGTTGGTCAGTCGTTGGGTTGCGCGGCATTTGCTTTGTTTTGCAGGCAGGCAGGCAGCTACAAATTCGAAGCATTGTGGATTTTTCAGCAGCCCGAAATGGGCAAATATGCTCTGCCGAGGACTGTCAACTGCCAACTGCCAAAAAGCTTTGGCATTAGGCAACCAGCGGCAAATAATAGAAATGCGGCTCAGCCACTCACTCATGGGGCGGGCGGTGGCAGGACTGACGCCAGCGGCCAGTTGGACAGTTGGACATTTGGACAACGAATGTGGGAAAATGTCAGGCATGCAAAGTCTCCAAGAGTCTCGTTCGAAGCTCGGCCAGGGCGGTCAGCAATGCACATGGCGCTTGGGCAGAGGTTTGAATTTTGCAACAAATTCCAGTGCCATGCAAAATTGAAGAATGCAGCAGCAAGGAATTCGGTTCGAGTCGAATTTCCGAATGCCCTTTTCTGGTCTTTTCAAGAAGAGAATATTTAAAATTTAAATCGGCTCGAATTCGGCAACCTGGAACAGGCGAGGCGACACTGGGAAGTCGCATGAAAAACGCACTGGAATCGCGTGCGAAACACACTTCGAATCGTTGAAAATTTAATCAACCTCAAGAGTCGTATAGAAGTCGCGCTAAAAACGCGTTCAAATCGCACAAAAGTCGCGTGTAAGTCGCGCTGAAGTCGCGCAGATATTAAAATCGCTATAAATTTCAGAACAGTCGTAGTAAAATCGCTAACAAGTTCAAATCGCTCTAAATGTCACAAAAGTCGCGTTGAAGTCGCGCTAAAAGTCGCGCACATATTCAAATCGCTTTGAAATCGCACTAAAGTCGCGCTTAAGTCGCACACTCACAGCAGTCGCAGTAAAATCGCTTAAAAATCGCTCTGAAATCGCGTTGAAATCGCAAACGCATTTAAATCGTTCTAAATCTCAGAAGAATCGCAGTGAAGTCGCGTTGAAGTCGCCTTTGAAGCGGTTTATAATTGAATTAGAGAAAGAATCCTTAGCAAAGGGTTAGGAGCTTGAATTAGATGATAATAGAAAGATATCATAAAATGAAATAACATAATTGACTGATAATTTTCTATAGATTATTTTTAAATCGATCTGAAAGAGTCTCACGTTGAACTCGAAGTCTTGTTAAGTTCTCCATCCATTAAATAGTCGGAGGCCATCAGAGCTCAAGGAAGAGTTCAGCTTTGGGACAAGAGGTGTTTACCCGATCTTAAAATGGCCTCTAAGTTCCCTAATAGTTTCCTTAAAGATGCTCAGTGTGGTCAGTGGTCTTTAATTAGATTCGCAATTTGACTTTAACTCGCCTTTAATCTTCAATAAATCGGACTTTGTATTCCCTGAGAACAGACAATATATTCTTTTCTTTATCTTCTTTCTTGTGTTCAAATGACCCTTCAAGGTTTTCGATAAAGTCACTCAGCTTTTTCTTCTTTTGGGCGGCAAAACTTTCGCCTGCAATGTGTGTCAACGGAATTTGAAATAGATTTCTTTCCTCTGTCCTTGTTGCCGTTGAGCTCGATGCAAATACAATTCGTTGTGATGCACAAGAGTCGATGGAAATCATCATCCACATTTCTCCGAGATTACCAGAGTTACTTCGGGCGAATTGCAGAAAAGGACGCTGGCCAAACCGGAGAATCAGTCGCCTGACCGACCGACAGCATCTTCCGCTTTTCGGTTCATTTGCATACTTTGGCGTGGAGTTGCCTGCTCACATATCTTGGGGTCCTCGCATAAATTAGCCGGCAAGTACGGCAAGTCGGAGGCGAAAAGAGTGTGCCGAAAATGAACCCGAAGCAACAAAATGCAACTAATTAAGTGTGTGAATTCCAATCAAGCAGCCGAAAGGAGTGGGCCATCCAACCACTTTCCATTTCCCAAGTCACTCGGCTCTCTCCGCAGGGGCGGGGCAGGCAGTCAGTGGGCGTTTGTCTGCTCGGAAATGTATGCTACTTAAACGAAATGTTGAAGATGTTGCTGTTGGTGTTGCTGTCGGTGGAAGGAGCAGGGGGCAGGACTAATGAACAAACTAATTGCAACGGCAGTGGCGACGGCAACCGAAACTGCAAAAGTAATCAAACTGCCAGCGACTGTGTGGCTCTGGCCGGGCGGGCAATAATAGCCAAACTTCTGCCAACTGTTGTTGAAGAATTCCGAAAATGTTGCACAAATATGCGCAAAATGCAAGAAAATATGCTTGCCATCGGCCGATGGTTGCCACTGCACGGATGCAGATGCTGGCCAGCCTGGATGGTCGCTGGAGTTCCCTTGCCCTCTCGCTCTATATAGAGAGGTAAATTCCGGTTGTTGTTGTCGTTGTTGCTGGCAAGTGGCTTATATCAATAATTGCCAAAAGCAAATTGGAAAAGTTATGCGCCTGCAGTTAATGCGCCCAGCGGAAATAGTCGTAACCAAAATGGCAGCAGCCACAACGGAAGTGCTCCCAAACACCCACACACACACATTCACACCCAAGCACACTCACCACATACGAATGTATATATCCAGATGGACTGACATGGGCATGTGTTGTGTGTGTGTGTGTGTGGTTGATTCGTCAGGGGGTCTGGCGGCTGCGCCGGCTCCTTCGATTGTTGCCGAACTTGCAGTTTTGATTTGATTATACCCTGCCCTTTTCTAAAAGGGCATATCGGTTTATAGAAAAACTGAAGCTTCAATTTTTACGGAAAGCTGGTTAAGAGGATTTGTCTTTGGCTAACGGCAGAGTTGCTTTTGATCTTAGATTGCTTTCACCTGCAACCTTGCAATCCTCTAAATTCGTAGAATCTTCTTTGCCAAAAAAAATTAAGATATTCTTGGTATTCTCTCCTCCAATTCTTTATAGCTTCTTCCATTTAGAGTAATCAGAATTCGAAGTTGGTCTCTGGGTTGCTTTACAAATGTTTTGTTTTAATTTTGTTTCAAGTTTGCGATTTTTTTGCCTGGTCAAAGTTGAGGGAAAGGAGCCGCCGCTCGGCTCCGTTGCCTTCTCGTAGTTATTTGCAATTTTTGAGCAGCTCTCAAGACGGCGCATCGATTTGATTTTGTTTCGCTACTTTGCGTTATTAATATTGCGGCATTTCCAACTTTTCCGGGGCACTCGACGGCGCCGTCGTTGCCGCCGCAAGGCCAATAAGCGGACGGGCGGTTGGGTGATTTGAAGTTTTGCCCGTCCGACGCTCACAATGGAAACAAAAAACAAATTCAATTTCGCTAAGCGCCCAGCACTAAGCGGTTTATGCGGCCCATTGAGTTGATATTGCAATTAATACGTGTAATTTGTACAGCCGAATTTAATGACATTTTTGGCCGGCTATAAAACCGGCTGGCCCAATCGAATCTATAACCATAAACTGATTCACTCCGCTCCCCATGATTCGAATTGTCGCTCTAATTTGCCTTTTGGCAGCCGCCGAGGTGTGTAAATTGTAATTAAAATTGCCCCAGCCCTTAATCACTGCAGTGACTTCTCTCCCAGGCTCGCTTCACCAAGCTCAGCGTGAATTTGGACCTGACCGTGGCCGAGGATCCGCACCGCCTCACCGAGGACATGGTGCGTCTGTGCGCCGAGGAAACCAAGCTGTCCCTGCAGGAACTGCAGAAGTTTCGGGAGCACAACTTCACCAACGCCAGCGAAGCCACTCAGTGCTTTACCCACTGCCTCTATGAGCAGATGGGCCTGGTCCGGGACGGGGTCTTCGTGGAGAGGGATTTCATAGGCAATCTGGCCGCCATCACCGATCCCAATGTCATGGCCCGGCGCGAGTGTTTCGGGCTAAAAGGCGCCAACAAATGCGAGACGGCCTTCCAGATCCATCAGTGCAGGCAGCAGGTGGCCAAGGAGCAGGACACGGTGACCTCCGCTGCTCCAAATGAAGCCTAAATTTCTGTATGGGGAGATGAGCTCCTGCCTGTTGGGGTTGGCGGCTTTTGGTGTCTTTTTGTGTGGACTTTTGCGTTTGCTGTGGATCATTAAAAAAAATTCTTTGGCGCATACAACCACCTGCAGACTGTGGATTTGTGGAGGTGACTGTACTTGTGCGCTGGCCACTTCAGCTTGGCGGTTGACCACTTGCATAGTCTGGGTGGTCTGGGTGGTTGACTTGGGTCGCTGGCTCGTTTGTGGCTCTCGCCGCGGTTTCAATTGGTTTTGCGTTCGCTTTTCGCTTTTCCATCGAAATTTTGCCACTTAGAATCGCATCGTTAAGCAGCAACAGCCCAGCCACTGCCACTGCCACACCAACCCCGTTGCCACCGTGGCCGGCGTTGCACGTTGGTTTGTGTAAATGGCGCTAATGTCAAGTCAGTCGGTGTTGCAATTATTTGGCTCGGGTTTTTTTTGTCCTGCTCAATACACTTGACTTTAAATTGTAAGCGTCGACTGGGGGCTCTTGACTCCGGCAAACCTACGGCGGGAATCTTTCCTTCCTTCCTTCCTTTTCGGCGGACCGGACTGCCTGCCTGCCTGCTCGCTGGGTTTTTAATTTGTCGCCTGCCAATTGTTAAGCAAAAGTGGCTAATTTGAAATTCTTTTGAGCGAAGTGCTCACATATTTGAATGTCAACTTGACAGTGCACCCCGCTGCTTGCGGACCGCCATCAGCGTTCCTTTCGGTCCGAACCGCCATCCAGGCTGCCACCACCGCCGCCACCGCCGCCGCTGGTTCTCTTCATTTCACCGGCGCAAAGGCGGCGATTCTCCTTCTTCCTGCCCCTGCCCGCCGGGGCTGTCGGCGTGTCTGTGGGTCTGCCTGTGGGTGGCGGTTGGCACGGGACTTTTGTCTTTGTGTCACGCGGCATGAAATTAAATTTCGGGCTGGAAAGCAGCCACCGCCGTCGCTTCGCTGAGGAAGCCAATTGGCGGCATGCAGAGGCGTTGAAAGCCTTCAATTATGCCACCCACTCCGGCCAGCCTGGCCGCCACCCCCTCCTCCAGGTCTTCTTCAGTTTGTCACTCATATAGAAAGCAATTCGAAATGAATGAAATTCTCCATAACTACCGACAGTTGCTGGCTCTGCCGATGCCTACAACAGGAGGGGGAAAAAAGGCAACTAGGGAGTTTTTTTTCTCTTCCTATCTGAAATAGTTAAAGAGGTTTCAAGTTAAGTGATTTAATTGACGGTTCTCTCCTCATTTCTGAAGCAATAAAACCAACAAATGAATTCTTGAAAAGACTGCCAGAAAGACTCTCTTCTTCCAAGGATTCAAGCTCGTAATGCAGCCAGAGTTCCTGAAATATCCAAACTAAAATCTCTGAAACTAAAACCAACCCAACCCGACAATCCTTCCCTTCCTTTGCCGTCTCCCCGGGACCGGCAGGGCGTATAATCTTCCGGCACTGGCTGTGTCGGTTGGCCGTGGGTGCTGCCTTTGGCCTTAAATTTCAATTTACATAAAACTTAGCACCCGTCACCCGATCATCTCTGACCAGCCCGCTTCTTTGTTCGACTTTACAAGAGTTTTTTTTTTTCTTTCCGGGGGGGCTGGGAGTTGTGCGACGTCTGGCATTTTGCGCTTGGTCGTCGGGACGGGAAACTTCAGTTGTTTTTGCGGTTAAATGTAAATTTTATTGAATTTAACTCTTTTGTGTCTGTCTGGCTGAGCGTTAAAGAGGAAATTGCATAATTATGCCTAATCTTGAGACACTGCCCCGCCGCTTGTTGCGTCTTCCCCTTGTGATGGTCGGCAGGGTTAAGAGGATTTGGCTAGGATCCACTTTGTGCTCTTCCAACTTTTTAATTTGTATGACAAAGCAAATTATGAAATCCTGGCTGAGCTCCACTGCCCCCACTCCTTCTAATGGCCACTTTGGGGAAAAAAACTTACAAATTGCGCGAATTACGAGTAAAAAAAAGAAAGATATCAACGTTTGTGTACGACGCGCTTTATTGATACAGTCGGAAAGCATTTCAATCATTAATAAATCAATTAAAATAAATTGGAATTTTGTGCGCTGATGTTGAACGCCGGCCCGGTCGGTCCGGCCTCTTGTGAATCATCGGATGGGATTCGGTTCCATGCCATTTAATGCAATTACAATACCCACCCGCCCCCAATCATGCCGCTCTTCCTGGGGGCCTAGGGCATTTGCAATTCGCTGTTGTTTTGGTTGCTTTTTTTTGTGTCGGAGGTCCATTTTTGTTTGGCTTCTTTGTGGCAAATAAATCAACAAATTGATGGAAGGCCGGCGGGCAGCGATGATCAGTCGCCTTCAATTATTCAGATGATTTATGTTTGAATCGCGGGCTTAATCAATTGCAGCATCAATTTATTGATAAACGCATGCAAAATGTCCTCTCGGGCGGCAGCAGGAGGCGGCGCAAGCAGAAAAAGAGAATTATGTTAGGCAGCCGTAGTTGTAGACTCGGAATTAAGTGAAAATTTCTGCACAGTTGGCCGACATGAAACCACTCTCAGCGTCTTACACGACATGTCAAAAGTTCCACGACACTAAGCATGCAGGCGGCAAAAGGAGTGGCAAGGGGCGGGAGGCGGCACTGTCGATACGGTCATGGCGCTAAGAAGATTGCGGCTAAGGCGAAACGACAGCGCGACAGGCAAACAGACAGCGACAAATCCTCGCTCTCTCCACCGCCACACATAGCCGGGCAACTGAGGGACACGCTCCGCTTCTAAGAGCATTAGAAGGAACTTTGTGTGTGCCAGTGTGTGTGTGGGTGTGTGTGAGTGCAGCTGCCCAGTGAAGACAAATTGCCTAGGGGCTGATAACCAGAACGGCCGGGTAAGTGTGCTTCTCTGCCAGTTTCATAAAATAATTTGGTCCCCGTTCCTCCGGCTGGGATCTTCCGCTTGGCAGACTGCGACAAACAGTTTTTTGTTATGTCCTGGCAACGACGAACGGCGCGGAGGATGGTGACAGGCTTATGACTGAATATTCCAAGAAAAAGAAGCACGAAAATAGACAACCCGAAATGCCTATGAATATGGCGGAAGGATGGGCGGGAGGCGGGGGTCCTGTTGGGATCAATCGGTGTCATTCGACCTGCCAACTTTCGTGGTGACAGCGGAGAAGTTGAACTTAAAGGATTTGTAAGAAAACTACACAGCAATTAAAGCGAATGTACTTTAATTAATTAAGGAAAATACCTAACAACTTTAAATAAAGACGTCTTGAAGTTGAAGGAGTCAAATTCCGCCAGCTGTTGCATTGTGAAGTTCAGTTTTGTGGTGTTGGCCTTTCAAGAAAGTCAAACCGCGTGGAAAAGCCAAAATAGAAACACCAACAACGAGGCCCAAACAATCGATGGCAGAATTCCAGCCGATGCTTCCCCCCGCAAAAAAGAAGGCAAAATTGTATATAAAAACGGTTTTGCGGCTTAGCCTGGCCCTCGGGGGCGGCGCAACCACAAAATCTCATCACGTTGCGTAAATAGTCAAAAAAAAAAAGAGAAGCAAATCTCAGAACGGCCCCCGGTCGCATGCCTCGCTGGTGTTGAAGTGTAAATTAAAAAATGCCCCCAAGTCAACCGAGCGAGGACGCAAGGGCGACGGACGAGGTGCTTGAAAATCGATTACCGTCCACCGAATCGTCGATTGTTGCGCCCACGCGTATGCAACACGAACGAGCCGTCATCACGTAACGCCAATTGCCCAATTTGGTTGGCATTTTTTTGTAGTCATTTTTGAGCCTTTCTTGTGCTGACGAATCAGACGCGATTCAGGGATTTGTTTGGCCAAATCAACTGTCATGCTGCAGCCGCCAGCTTTTCTAGATAATGGACCCATATGAAGCGAGAAATTTCAATCATTACTCATAACCACAGCGGCGAGGCAATGCCGACGTCGTCAGCGCCACCCCAACAACTCGACCAACTCGACATTGGAATTTCTTAATTTCCCCCCTCCCCGGCAGACGATGGCGAAGGCGCGCATCCGTCAGGCGGTTTGGGAGACGGCTTGGCGTTTTTGCGGTGCTGTCGCTTTACGCTGATGCTGTGTTGCCGCTGCGGTCGCATTTCGTGGGTAGATTTTCCCAGACAGACATTCCAACAACCAGCCAGACAGCCAGCCAGCCAGCTGTTGACAACTGTTGGTTCGCTGTGAGCCGCAGAAAATAATTGCAAACATTTGCGGTTCGCTTAGCTCTCCTTTTTGGCCTCAGTCTGCTGACGGCTGACGGCTGCTGTGGACGCTAGTTTGGCTTATTGTTTTAATTAAGAATTTTAGAAAACATTGCCAGGTCTATTAAAACGGCAGCCCCGTCATCATCTGGGCCCCGGCCAACTCAGAGAGGCCATTAATTTGCATGGCACGTGATGTGCGGCCCGTCAACTTTTTGCTCAGCATGTCTGGTTGTGTGTGAGTGCCAAGACGTCCAGTCTTCGTGTTCTGCATTGTGGTGGCTGTCCTGATGTGCATTGCATGGCCCGCGCCGCCTTGAATGTCTTTTTCAATGCCTGGCTGGGCTGACTTGCTGTCGGGATGCCGGGTTGGCTGGCTGGTCCTGGCATTCTGCTTGGCGCGCTGGTTAATGAGTTATGTCAAAGGAAAACAATGTTTGTTACTTCATTTATATGCCATTATTATTTCTGTTGTGGTTGTCGTCATCGCCGTCGTCGTCGTCTTGGGCTGTGCCGTCGTCTTTTATATTCTGCTTGTTATTTGCTGCTTTCCACTTGGTCTCTTTTTGGCCCGCTTGTTTATGGGAAAAGTTTGTTCGCCGGCTGCTTTGTTGCCAGATGATTATTATTGTATTTCGTCATGTCACTATTATTTGCTATTTTTCAGCAGACGACGGCAACATTGAATTTAATTTGGCCCGGGAAATGCACTTTTTGGCAAATGGCCTAATTGGCCCGGCCACCAACTCTTGAGACGGCAGCGGGGCTTCAACAATTAGCCGAGATTTGCATGCCAATCATTCATCTAAGCCTCACTCGTTCTGCTGGTGGCGGTTCCTTGGCATTGCTTATAAGCGTCACGTATACGCAGCGTATGCGTTGCGCGACTATCAATTAAATTTTCGTGCTTGTAATTAAAACTAATTAATTAGACAAATATTTGCTTTGCAAATGAGTTTAATGAATTGTTATTGTTCATTTTAGAAACACAACCGCCGCCGCTCCTCACGTCTCGTGTTGTTGTTTTTCCGGCTAAATTATGAAAATGAAAACTAAGCGACGCCCAAGCCAAACCGTCTGACGGGCAGGCGTCTAGGTGATTACTGATTAGGGCCAACGGGGCGCATACTCTTTTCGGGTGTTGATGGTCAGGCGGTCCTTTTTTATCTGTCGCCGGGCCAAAGCCAACGACTGGCAGTTAATAACACAAAGCGCAGTTTATCAACTTAGGCGGCAGGGTTAGGGTCACCTTTTTTCGTTGGACCTGTAACGAGTTGTAAATGGGCAAAGTGGGAGGCTGCCTGCCCAGCTGTCTGTCTATCCATCTGTCTGTCTGCCTGCTTGAGCGTGCGTGCCTTCAATGATTAATTGCAATAAAACACTCATGATCCAGAGACCCGAAGCGAAGCGCGGTGGAAAGTATGATAAATGACATCTTGTATTGTGCCAGTTTTGCTCCGCCTCGCTTCGTTTGGCCTGCTTGCGCCAGTGAGGCTTTCGGGGCCACTTTGGCCGCATAACCGCGAGCGCCTTGGCAAACAGAGAGCCCCAAAATTTATGCTACACTTTTGTCTAAGCAGAAGATCCAACCGTTGGCCCTGCCCGACCAGCCAGCCGGTCTGCCTGTCTAACCGTCGACTTTCTTACAATGGAAACACGTACATTTCTTCCAGACGTACGTGATGTCGAGTATTCATCAAGCCACACACACACACACACACACTCGGTGAGGAGGAGAGCCACGCGTGCCTGCAACGGCCGCGCCGTAATGAAAACATTGTCGTGCCAGTTCATAGACGAGTTCTCATCTCGGCTGGGCGGCTGGCTGGCAGGGGCCCGCAGTCTCGTTCCATCAAATTGAGTGCGAGTGTGTGCGAGTGTTTGTTGTTGATTATTATTTCCGGTTTGTGCGTTGCCTCTTCAACTTTTTACCAACTTGTTTTGACTTACGTCTGCCTGAGACGGTTGCCTTTCGCCAGCAACTCTGGGACTTATTTTTTTGTGCTGTTTATTTTTGGGCTATGCAGCTTTGCGGTGGGTTCGGGTCGGTGTTGCCTTTTAGCAGGCACTTTACATGCGGTTTCTGAGCTCATTTGCCAAGTTGTAAATTAAAGTTCCCCATTTTTACCCATTTTCTTTTTTTCTCTCTCTCTCTCTTTTTATTTTTTCTCGGAGCGGTTAAAACAACAAAATCGAATTTGATTTGCCTCCCCCTTTCACCAACCCACTGTTCTTTGTACGTGCCACCCTTTTTCTCATTTGCCAGCGACTGTCTGTCCGGCTGTCTGTCGGTTGTTTTCAATTAACGTTAAGTATGCAAATTTCAGTGCCGCTCGTTGGATGAAGCGAAGAAATACAAACAATTTCGAAAGAGCTGCCAAAGTTTCCGTATGTCTAGTGTGTGTGGGTGGGTCAAACTTTCCTGGGGCACTCTTAAATAGGTTTGGCAATCACCGAGCAGAGAAACCCCAGCAAATTTCCGTCTGCCAGTTGACTTATTTCACA
>JBAMCP010001282.1:0-15609 GCA_037075105.1 Lissocephala sabroskyi | reverse complement strand
ATTGTCAAGGGATTGAAAGGAGGAAGAGACTCGTTTTCACGACTGGAAATTATGGCTATTCAAATCAAAATTCAGATATCATTTGTAGTGTTTGTGTGTTCCCCAAGGGACTGAGGAATCTAAAATGATATTTTGAGGGTTTAAAGATCAAATGGACATTCAGGCAAATCAAAAGGTATTGAGGGTTTGGTTGTCTGAGACCATAAAATTTCTCTAAACCTCATTGATCTTTACAATTTATGTAAATAGCTAACCACAACTCCTGGAATGATTTAGAGGCTGAAAAAGGCACTGCGCATTGCTGATATCAGAATTTCCAGAAAGCGAACTTTAGAGAAATGGAGGAAGAGGTAATATAATTGATATCCAGTTTAATGAATACCACAAAATAAAGGGCGGTCTCAATATTATTTTCACTTTGTTAAGAAACGCACACGATAAACTTCCCAAATAATCTTGGGCTTCTTTTGAAATGAACAATTTATTTCTAAGAACCTATTGGTTTGGAAATTAAATTACCTATCAAAATGAAAAATATTCCAAATCTAAATTTCCTTAATTTTAGCGTCTTAAAGAATTCAAATTCCGACATGAACCAAGAAAAGCTCTTGGATTTAAGAGTCTCAGAAAATCTGATAATATATTCCAGAAGCTAATTTTCAAAGTAAAAGAAATTTAGAACCTACGAATCTTAAAGACTCTCAAGAACAAAAAGACGGCCATTCATCCTCTTGCTTAAAATAATAAATGACTTTTGCAATTTATAATGAGGCCCACTTTCTATTCGGATTAGAAACCTTTTCTCGGTGATCAATCAGAGTCCTTTACCTGTCTGGCACTGACTTAATTGAAGTCCCATTTGATGTTGCATGGATGTGGGCCATGAAATTTGTTTATCTCTCAACTAACCCCGCCTGCCTGTCGGACGCGTTGGTTTCCGGCCCTTTTTGGGCCATTTTGTAGGTCGTTTTGTTTTCAATTTCATAAATTTACCCATAAAACATTTACCAAATACGAAAACGACAACGGGAACCACGACGACGACGAATCGTGCCCAAGTGACCCGGGTTATCCGACCGCCCAGCCGACCAACCGACCCACTGAACGACCGACCAACAATAAAAACTTGATTAGTTGTTGGTCCTCTCGGAGTATCTGTGTGCGTGCATGTGTGTGTGGTGTTGGCCAAGTGTTTCCCATTTACTATTTAAATAAAAATTAATGGGACAATTTGTAAAACGAGTTGAGTTGAGTTTTCTGTGTGAAACTCCAACGACCAACAGCGCATAGGTGACGCTGACGGTGACCCTTTTCAGGGGGCCGGGCGCTTGTTGCTGCCACTTTAGGTTTTGATTTATAACCCACCCTGGAGTCGGCCCCCAACAAGAGCAATTAGTTAGTTTTTGGTGTTTGAGAGCCACGAGGATTTTGTATTGTTGTTGCCGGTGGTTGTCACCGCTGGGATGTTGGGTCTCTCGGCTTTTTGCAGTTGCCTGCGAGGACACGTGACACATTAAACAAACCGTTTTACGAGTGATCCCAGAACACCAAACTGCGAGCCCTTGGCGTTTTAGTGAAATTTTTTAATTAACCAACCAACTATGAGAGTGGAATATTTGGCCAAGTCCCAGGACGCTGGCCAGACCACAAACCGCAAATAACAGAGGTGAAATTCTGTTGACAGACTCGCTGGAAATTAATTTGCACAGTGCAAACATTTAACTGGTTGTGCGAGTGCCTCATAAATTCACCTCATGAAAATAGGCAAAAATTTTCGCTGACATCCAAAAACCCAAAGTCAAGAGCAATGCAAATACACAAAACCCCCCCGCCGCCCTGCCACTCCAACATAAATTCATAACCACACTCATGAGTCAGGACTCACAAGCACTCACCCACCACTCATCCAGCCCAGAGCCACACAATAGCGAATGCAAGTCATCTGGCAACTCCCGAGCATCGTAGTCGTCGCCGCTGCCTTGTGGCATTTCCAAGAAATTTCACCTTGCCATGGCAACCCTGGCCGGGGTGTAGGGTGGCGGGGTGGCGGGTGGGCGCTGTAAACCTGGCTGCCTGCAGGTAGCTGGGCTCACAGTCAACATGCAGTTATGACTGCCAAATACTGTCAGCCAGCGAGCTAGTCACTTTGCCCGGAGAGAGTCACTTTACCCCACAGTGTGCGGAACGCAAACAACAAACTCATTTCGCCTTCCTTAACCAGTCCACATTTTGGACAGAGAAAGTCGACAGCAGTCTAGACTAAGAGCGGAAGAACGCTCCAAATGGATTGGATACTAATACAAGAATCTTTACTTTGGTTGAAGACTTGGAAAGCAAGTTGGACGGCTAAGTTTGCCTTAATTTTTTAGAAAAAGCCAGAAGAGATCAACAGAGAAGGTGATAGAGAATATGGATATTAAGAAACGAAGCTCTACTTGCATACGGAATTGGAAATAAAGTTGGATGGGAAAATTAATCCATTTCATTTTCTGTAAAAGCCAGAAGAAATCAAAAGATGCTAAGAAGCTCTTTCTCTTTGGCATCGAGTCTGCTTCTTTAACTCTTTCATCCCCTGTGCTGACAAAGCCGGAAAAAAAGGGCCAAGAAAATGGATCTTTGATTAAATTCCACTCCTACCTTAACGATCTTTAGAGATCTCTTTCTACAAAGTGTTAAGTGTTGATACAAAGTCTTCAAATAGTACAACCAAATTCCACTGAGACTATGGCCCTAAATATCTTGACTATTAAAGACTTTTTGCAGGCCCTTTACCCTAAGGCTTCCTTGTTGTTGAAGAAGAATTTTAACTCTGAAAAGCATAAAGGACGCTTAAAATCCCTTTTCTTTTTCCCGGTTTTTCATGTTTCAGCTCGCTGGGTAACTGGTGGCCTGCAACTGACGGTTGCATATGCATGAGACTCGCAGGGAATCCTTGCATGTTCCCGGGCCAAAGGAACGGCCACGGAGCCTGCGGCGGAAGGTGGCATAGTCAGTCCCGTGAACGCTCATTATGCACAAATTGTCGTTGCAAAATTTCAGCGTTAAATTATGACAAAGTTAATGGCATTATAATGCCAGCCAGGACGACCAGCCCGCACAAAGCAAGCATCCATCCCCCCAGGAGCAAGAGGTGGGCTTCCAGCTGCCACAAACAGCAAAGCGTTTGGCGAGCTTAGTTGCCGAGCTCGCCGCTGTATTAGCCGGCGGTGTAAGCCGTTAGTTGGTTGGCTGGCTCGCTGCGGCTGGGCTGCTTTATGAAGCTCTAAATGGCCGACCAGCAGGGCCCGGGCCAGCAGCCAGCACAGTGGGCAAAACTGGGCCAGCGAAAATTCGATTTGGGTTTTTCGGAAGGCCTTTAAATTGTTGATAGTTTCCCTCGGAACTTGTTTAAAGGCAGATTTTCAAGGACCAGCAAATGACCCTCGTTTGCCCAGGTCGCTCGGTGGCTTGTGTTGTTCGGGGTGTTGTCCCTTTTGGCCAGACATACAACAGCAACAATAGACGGGCAACAACTCCCTGACATTGGCTACACGGGTCAGAATGTCAACAGCAACAACGGAAGGGTGACGGGTGAGGGGAAAGTCTACCTAGCAACCGCAAAAGTTGCCCTCACTTTTGTTATTTGCTGTGCTTTTTATCGCCGGTCGCCGCTCGCGCTTCAAGCCACAGGACATGGTTTTGATGCTACAACATCAACAACAATAACAACACAAAATATCAGGAGCTACATAAACAGCCACCGGGGCCAACCGATAGTCCTTCCCCTCGGCCCACGCCAGTCGTCTTTCCGTGGTTGCCACAAACTTGCGGTGGCTGGCGTCCTCCGCGCTCTGCGTACTTCCGGTTTCCGCTTGGTCTGCTCGACTGCCAGTTGGCTTGCTGTTAACTTGTTTTGATTTTTTAATGGCTCGCATGGCGGCAACAAGGACGACAACGCCGGCCAGTCGACAGCGGCCACTGCAGCGCCGGATGAGCGGCAACAACTTTCATAATTCAGTGCAAACAGCGGACTTAAAGTTGCCACCTGCCCGCCCTTAAGGACGACGGGCGTAATCAACCCGTAACATTAATAG
This sequence comes from Lissocephala sabroskyi, assembly GCA_037075105.1. NCBI lineage: Eukaryota > Metazoa > Arthropoda > Insecta > Diptera > Drosophilidae > Lissocephala > Lissocephala sabroskyi. The sequence continues at coordinate 11,536 of JBAMCP010001282.1, read as the reverse complement.
GCCCTAATGCATAAACAAAAGGGCGCACAAAAGTTACCGTTAAGTTGTGAAAAATCGAGTTATGACTGCCGCCGTTGCCTGGTCCTTCGCCGCTTGTCGCTTCCTGGGTGGGAATTGAACATTCAACACGAATTGCGTGACTTGTGGCAAACAAAGGCGCCAATGCAAACGAGAACAACGCCAGCAACAATGGCCGCGGAAGGTGGCAACACTGCCGAAAAGACACTCACTCGTCGCCCAGTCGGCTGGGGTTGGGGGTCTTTTGGTCTCGGAACTTGGAACTTTTGTCATGCAAATTGCTCAACAAGCGAAGCGGCTTGAAGACGCCAGGGCAGCCCAACCCCCTCCCCTGGCTGGTGGCCATTGTTGCTGTTGTTCGTGAGGTTGGCGGGGTTGTGGGCAGGCTGGCTATGTTCGTGTGGTGGACATGCACAGAAAACCGAGCCCATAAAAATTAAAAGTAAACAAGAAAAAACTGCCGGAGCAGTTGACTTTGATGGTTCCCCGCACCCCTGCCGGCCTTTATTTCTTTTCGAATGCCAACGGCAGCAGCAACCACGACAACAACAACAACAAAACTGGCAACAAGGAAAACTACAACACACCAAATTACCCAACCGACACGCCAATGCTCTAAAATTTACCCTAAGGTAAGGTGATTCTTGTCTTGTTGAGGATTTAAGTGGGATTGTGGGACTTTTAAAAACAATTAAAGAAACAACCGAAAACCGATTAGAAGTATCAGAAGAGTCGTAGGTAATTTAACGAAGAATTACCCAAAGTTAGGGTACTTTTGAAACGATTGCTTTTACCCTTCCTCATTTCTTATAATATTGAGTGGTCTATTTGGGCGTTCATACTTGACTGAGGATAGTATCCAATCCTTTCACCCAAATATTAAAGCAGACGTCAACATATTTCTGCATTTACTGAATGCATTCTCGAAGAACTTAAGACCCAACTTACCCCTACTAAAATCTTTATACCCAAGGCTTCTTGTATCCATCGACAGAACTGATAACAAATTGATAAGCAAAACAAACAAATAATTCCCAATGTGTTTAAAATCTTCCTTGCCTACTTCTTGGCTTTCATTGATTGTTATTCCACAGTCTTGCCAAATGTACCCTTCAGCTTAGACTTGGGGTAAAGGGTATTTAAAAACAAATGCATGTTGACGTTACAGGAAGCAACCAACACACACACACACACTCATGCAAGGCAAGTCAGAAAGAAGAACTTTTGTTCTTTGAGGCTCATTCGCATTGTTGGCATTGTTTGTGGTGGTGATGGCGTCGTTGTTGTTACCATTGTAACTGCAACAATTGCCAGCATGCACACACACTCTCTGTGGATTCGTGTGTGTGTGTTTCTTATGGTCGTCGATTTTAATTACGTATGCAATTTATTTATTACCTAGCCGGAAGTATTGTGCAATTGTGTGGCTGTCATTGTTGCTGCTGTTGCTCCAGGTGGCAGTGGCAACCGAGCGGACACACATTACGATTGAGTTGAGTTATACTGGCCAATTCGGAACGGAAGCCTTTAAAATGCAAATGCCCACAAAAGTAGGCTGGAATTTTTGGTTCCCTCGGTTATTTACGATTAACCTCCATCCTCTCTTTCTCCAGCCAGCAACACATGCTAGACATTCTCATAAATCAAACGGCAAGGCAGCTGGAGATCTGAAGGCTTCTTTGGCCTCAACTTTCCCGTTTAATTGCCGGGCAATCTATTTACTCCGCTCTTCCTCCCAGTTGCTAAATAGCCACTTTTCACTCAAATTACGAGAGCCATCAAAACGCGACAAATTCAATAAAATTTGATGTATGCCAGTGCACGTGCCTTTCAAAAGGAGAGCGAGAATTGCACGGCCAGGCAATTCACACGCACACTCGGCCCAAAATTTATGCAAAGTTGCTTGTTGTTGCTATTTACAAAGTGATTTATGTCGAGGCGGCTTGAAAGTAAAGTAAATTTCATTTATAAATGCCAAGGACGAGTGGCAGGAAGGCCTTAAAGATTTTCGCCAAGGGAGAATTTTTAAAATTTTTAATGTTATTTTGCGTAATTTGGCAGTTCGTTGAGCGCGCCTTGCACTCACGCAGCGTACACAAAGGCGGTGGGCGGTGGGTGCTCGGAAGGACACCACGTGCCACCACGCATATGTGGCTGGCTGGCTGGTTTTTTGTGCGGTTGGGTCGTTATGAGTCCTCATGACACATCGTTATGTTTTGTTAATGGACCTGGCAACCCATAAACGTGCCCAAGCAGCAAATACGGCGGCGGCCGCGGAAGACAATTGCGGTGGGGAAGGGAGGCGGCTCAAAAGTACATCAAATTATGCTTAATTATTTAAATCATGTTAATTTGCATGCGAGAGCGCCCCTCGGCTGTCAGACAATGCGCAATTTAATTTTCAATTTCAATTTCAATTTGATTGCTCGAAATTAAAGTCGCTGCCCCAAGTCGCTCTCGTGTGTGTTTGGTTGTGTGGCGGCTTTGTAGCCTAAGTGCAAGATAAACACACTCACCTAAGCAAACAGCCAGACAGGCCGGCCGCCTGTCCGTTGCCACAGACAAATTCGCACTGCCGGCGCCCCGGGCTGCCGGGGATATCGAATCGTGTCTGCTGGAAAAACGCTGAAAATGTAACTTTAACCTATACTGGCAGCGGCAGTAGCATCCTTATTGCTGCTCGGTGGCAACATCAAACATTTTGGCCTGAAAGCAAAGCCAACGAAGCCGACAGCTCGACAGCCCGACCGCCCGTCTGAGTGTTGCATGATGCGTTGTGTTTACTCTGCGTTAATGAAGTTGCAAACCAGCCAGCCAACCGCCCGTTCTGCCCTGAAGCTAAGCCCGCCCACACCCGCCGGCCCGTCAGGTGCCGATGAAATTGCCAGGCAGGGCGCAATCAGATGACCAGAAATCCTTGGCCCTGCCTTTGCAATTAGTAATTCCACAGACACAAGCCGCCCTTGCCGGCCCCGAAAATTCATAAAACTTCACTTACCGTCTTATCAGCGAGGCTGCAGTCAAACATGACGGCTGGTCCGCATATACAACCCTCGTCAAAATGATCTATGGGCTAATCAGACGAATATCTGTGGAAAAAAACGAGAACGAAATTTTTAACGAATCGCGCTCCCAAATATTGAAAAACCCCAAAAATACAAAGAGCAAAGCGAGAAGGGGGAGTCGAAAAAAAATTGCCAAACATTAAACAGATTTAAACAAATTTGTCTTTGCTTGCGAGGCCATCAATAACTTTCGGCAACGAGGGGGCGGGACGTCGGCCTATTTGACTTTTCACAGGGAAAAGGGTTGGCAAGCCACTTGGCGGGGGTCAGACTAACAACGCTAATGCTGGTTGGCTGGGGCATTCCAAATGCACGCTCAGCAGGAGCCCAAAAAAATATGCTACACTTTTTGTGGAGCGGAGGCCCGCGTGACTCCGGGGCAACCAATCGATAGGGGGGAGGCAGGGAATTGGCACTTTGTTTTGGGGCCATAATTTCTGCATTAAAATCACGAACGCAGCGAAAGTGGCCAAGGAAACCTCAGCACGGCTTACCTGGGCGTGACTGGGCGGGCAAACAATTTTAAAAAGTTGTCAATAAACAAGAAAGCAAAAAGAGTATCGAAGTTGTGGGCGGCTAGCTGCCTGCCTAAGGACCTGTCAGCTGCATTTGTGGGTCGACAGCGGCGATTGACATTTTGCATTTGGTATGCAGGAAATGAGGCCTCAACCACCCGCTTGTCCCAATATTTATGGCTGGAAGGCTCAAACTATTGACAGAGTGTGGGACTCCAGCGGGATCGCTTTAAAAAATTCCCCGCTTCCATTTGAATTTTAAATGGCCAGCAATTAACCGCCCCCAGTGCAGCCAACTTCACGCCGCCTTGCGTCTGTCACCTGCCCTGTCAATGCCCAGTGGTGGCAGTGGCAGTGGCGCTGCCGTTGGCCATGCCAATGGAACAATGCAACCAACCGAGTGCGGCGTGTGGCACAATGGGGCCTTTTAGTGTTGTCCTGTCGCGCTGGCGTCGACTTGTTGCCGTGACGTTGGCACTTTCGAGACCTGCCACTTGCCACTCGGGGACTCTTTTGCCTGCCTTGTAATGAGTTGGCCATTTTACTTATTCTTTAATTTAATTTTCATTTATTTGCAGGTCGCTGACTCCCCCGGCAAGCACTCTTCGAAATTAACAAGCCCAGCTGGCGGGTGTCCCTGTCCTTTCAAGTGGACAGGCCGCTAGAAATCAAATTACGTTTTCAATATGCGCCACGATGATTGCCAAATCCACTCACCCGCCGACCCGCTCTTCGCTTTCTTGTCGAGTTTAGGAAATTGTGGGCGATTGTGGGTAACGGGAATCACTGTGAACAGCGAGGGAGGCGGGGGGTTGATGCGTTGATGCTACAACCACAAATGGATATCTTGCCTGCCGGTGCCCCGGCCGTCCCTCCACGGCTAGTCAAGCATTTCAATGTAAGCCACCAGCAATGCCAATCCAACCCGCTCGGTTTGGCTCGTTGTGGCTCTATGAACATGCCGCCATGCGGGTGTGTGTGTGTGTGTGTGTGGGTGTGCGGGTGTTTGGCTGTCACTTAATGGAATTTATCACATTTTAACTGCGTGACAGAAACAGAAACAGCAACAGGAGAAACCAAATCCGAAGTGTGTCCGTTTCTGGCAGTCCGGTCCGATTCTGACATTCAATACACACTTTACACACACACACACACACACACACATACAGTCAGCTGACTGTACAAAATGTCGATAAACGACGAGTTTTTTGAGGGGGCGTCCAAAATTTCAAATATGCAAAATCGCTTGCATAATCCAGCGAATTCGTTGGTGTATTTTGTATGTACGCCGAATGCACTGATGTACATTGTTTTATGTGCTTTATTCATTACATTATTTATTCAAATCACTTGCCCGCCACCCACCGGCAGGCAGCCCATCCATTTGTCCAATTACAAGAAGTTCCATCAGCCGACGATTATGGCGCTCAGCCTTTGGCAAACTTTGGACCGAACTTAACGACTGCCCCGATTATTAAATTAAAACATGCAAAAAACTTTGCCGTCCTCCCATAAAGATCAACTTTCCCTGCTCTGCTGCGGAACGCATAATTTATGATGCCGGGGGACGTCGAGCAGCCGCTAAGCCACCGCGCCGTCCCCTTCGCTGTGGCGAAAATCTGCTCCACTAAATTTGTCACATGGGATAAATAATAAGGAAAACTTAAAAAAAAAACTTTACACAGTTGGAGGAATAAGTTGAAAGAAGCCAGGACGCGCACAAGCACGTTGGCGAGCTCAACGGCCATCAGACGGGGGGCAGAGCAAATTACTCATACGCTCCTTCGGCCCTAAAGAAGGAGAGTGAAAGAGAGAGAGAGAGGGAAAGAGAGATAGGGAGGAGCAGGCCAAGCGCGCACGTTGTCCCTCGGTCTTTCAAAATGATGGAAAGTGAAGTTCAGAGGAGCGTGAAATTAGCAGGAACCCAGCGTAATCCCTCGTTAAAGGGAAACACAGAACCGGAAAGAAAAAAATGCCACAAAAATTAAGTGGACGAAAATTATGGAACCGATGATTTTTATAAGAAGAATTTGACTTAAGGGCTCATCTATAATGCTTTAAAGGATGATATAAAAGCTTAAAAAAAAATTAAAGATGAACAAAACTAAACAGGGTAACAAACTGTTTTTAGATAATCATAAATTGTGCAGTTTTTGGACTTTGAATTCTCTGACCAAGATTACAGATTAAAAACATATTTAGGACTTTAAATTACCTAAGGTATAAATGTTAAGGAAAATAAATATCATAGAGAAAGGCACGACTATAAAACCTCACCAGTTTTCTTAAGTCTTCGATGTGGAAATGGAACGGGGAACTTTGGCTCACGTTAGGTTTGCCGGGTTCAGTAAAGGAGTTAGGAAATAATTAACTGACTATGCTTCAAACGGAATTATTATTATATAATTAAATCAATTCTCCTAGAATAGATTGCGATTGTAATAAAAAAAACTATTTGTGTGAGTAAAAATTTGAAATTCTGAACCGGTTCATAGCTGGGAACAAAGCCGCTTCTCCACCTGCTCCGCCTTTGATGGCGCATAAGAAACTTGTAAATCGATAAAAAATTTGCAAACCACTTAAGATTTGTTCTTCATTTTTCCCATGCCTTGCTCATAAATTGCCTTTACTGGCCAGGCACAACTGTACCCCTTGCAGGCCATTTTAAAAAGGGTCCAGCAGCGTTTTCTAGTCTTCCCTTTGGCACTGCTCGCTGTTGCTTTCCCCATTAAAAAAGAAGAAGAAAGGAAAACCTCTCCCCTCCTCCCGTAGCCCCTTCTTTATTGCTGGCCACTTTTTTGTGCACCTGAGGGGCCAGTCGGAAATAAGCCAGTCAATTAAATGCGCGAGCAAAAAAAACTACTCATGTGGGGGGCGGCCGGGCGAAGCGTCTAAATATGTCAAAGTAAACGCAAATTTATACACAAACTGATAAAAACACAACAAGGAGAAGAAAAAGGAAGAACGGAAAAGAATCTAAGGTTCCGTTCGGAATGCTCGAGGGCAGGAGTTTCCTATCGCGACGTTGTCATCTCTCCAACCAGGCTGGGGCGGGTGGTCGTTGGCACGCCTATCACTGGAATTGAATCAAATTACCTTGTAATCTTAACCTTAAGGTTATTTGGCCTCCCCCGCGCCAAGGACCGGCCCGTGACGGCCGCAAATGCTTTGTGCTGTTTCGGTTTTCAGTTCAGTTCGCATTTTCCGCTCTTTCTGTTTAGTTACTTTCAAGTGGGCCGCCGTCTCTGGTCGCCAACTCCCAACTCTGGAGTTGGCTCTGGTTTACTGCCAACCACCACCAGAGCAGCTGCGGCGGCTCAACCATCCCTTTGCCAAGTTCGCATTACAACTGCGAGAGCACCTTTAATACGTTTCTGTGTCTTGTGTCCTTGCTGCTGGGGGGAATATAAATGGAAATCTAGCATTTCTCGCCTTATCGTGATTGCAAAGTTTAAGTGACTTTCTGCAAGGCAGGTCAATCAATGGGCAAATAGAAGGCGGGGGAAAACGAGTCCTTGCCAGTACTTAAGATGAGGCAAACCGATACACTAAATCTTGAATTAAAAGCGAAATAACTGCCCGGATTTTCCACCTGACTTCCCAACGCATCTCGTCTCCGTCTCCTGAGGTTTGCTTTGCTCTCTACAAACTACGTTTATTGTTCGGGGTCTGCATCTCTCGATATTCTTCAAGTCATTAGGGGAAACTAATCATATTCCGCGCCGAAAGTGGATTTCATCAGCTGGGGCACCGTCTCGTCGTATTCGGCCTGGAAGACAGTGCCGGCCAACGGCACGCCCATGTTGTATTTGCCGGCGAACTGGGCCACATCGAAGCTGCTGTGGACTTTTGGGTCCGAGGGCGACATTCTGGGCTCCTCAAACTCCAAGCGGTCGGTTTGCTGATAGACCAAAGCCACGTAACGTTGCAGTCCGCCGCTGCGAGGCGGCATGGGGCCGTAATATTCGCAGATGATTTGGCCCTTGTCAATGTCCTGGCCGGGTATGTTCACCACCAGCCAGTGCAGCCAGGAGCGGTAGATGGGATGCTCGCGACTCGGGGCATCCGGCGTGAACAGCATGAGGGTGTAGAAAGCCGAGGACTCGGCGGGCCAGTCGAGCTGCGGCTGCACTCGCAGATCCTTGGGCATGTAGGTCAATCCTTCGACGATGTTGAGGCTGCCGAAGCTCGCATTCAGCAGGATTTTGGGCGGTTCACTTAAGACATCCGGCACAATGCCCATGTCGATAATCGGGTGGCTCTCATGATCGTCAGACGCGAGGACTTTAGCAGGACTCAGAGCCACGACGGCCACGGCCCACAGCCACCAGCGGTTTGGTGATTTGTTATACATTCTGATTTAGTTTGAGGCGGAGTCTGTGGATTTTATAGGGCGACGCTTTGCATGCCGGATGGCAAATATTTGCTCGTAATCACTGCGTGCCGTGGGCAATTTAAAGCTTGAATGGGGCCAACTAATTGAGAGTGGCCGTGGTCGGGGCTTCTCGTCAGCTGCACGCACAGCCACGTGGAATTAATTAATAACCAAATTTATAAGTAATAAACAGAAATAATGAGCCAATATTTGCGCAAATATCGAGAGCAGAAATTCCCCACAGCAGCTGGCAAGGCGGCCCATCCGCCGCCAAATGCCATTGGCACATGTGCGGCTCACTCAAAATGCCATCATTATCGGGCTCATCATCGTTTACATAGCAAGGAGGCATCCATCCGTCGAGCAGCAGCACGCATGCCAGCCAGCCAGCCAGTCGGTTGTTCCTGCTGCTGCTGCTTCATTATCCTTATTACTCCTTTCTGCTCGACTCCACGGGCCGCATTGCTCCGCTCGGTTATTGTTTCCATTTTGATTTATGTCGAGACGACGAAGGCCGGGCTGCTGACTGCCGGCTGCCTGCCTTCGTCTACAATTTTAACGTTGTTAACTAAATTGCATAAATTAAGTGCGTTGCGAGGCAAAGGAGTGGCAAGGATATGGCAGCCTCGGCTCTTCCTCTCTGCTGCTAATATGCGCCCATTAGACACACATGTTGCCGTTAACTCTTCTTTTCTTTGGCCGCCAATCTTGGCTCATAATTGCTGGGGTACTGGAGGGTCCTTGACGACAGTCAGTTTTTCCTCTTGACTGCAGCCAAGGTCTTGAGGTCATCGTGTAACTTTTCGGTGGTTGCAGGGGCTTACGGGATTACCAGGAAACTTTGCCGTTGCCACAGGAATGACCCTTCCATCAACTTGTACTCCGGCGATTGCTTTTTCTCTCGTTTATCCCTTTAATCAGTTGTTCGACTTGATATATTCATTTCGCTACAGTGGGGGATTCTTCGCGTGCCTGCTCAGTTGTTCCTTTGCCTCAAACGACAACGGCAACAACAATGAGCACAAACGATTCCAATTCCATTGTAAGATGGGAACATGCGTGTGAACCAGCCAGCCAAAGGGCCACCAGCCAGCCAGCCCACTGACAAGGACTCAAGAGCTCAGCCTCAAGAGGAGCAACAACAAAATCGACAACAACATCCGAAAATGGAATTGTTCATTTGAACTTTTTGGGGGAGCGGGAAACGGGGCTCGAGTCGGTGGATCCTGCGTGAGTCCTGCATGTGTGTGCGCGAGCTTTCTCTTTTGTGTTTATTTATTTAAGTGTTATTCCATTTTATATTGTAAAATTGAGTTATAAACAAGTTTTCAAAACTGTTTAAATGGAAAAAACAGATTGGTTTCCGCCCCACTTCATCCTCCCTCCGGTCGGTCGGGCCAACCCAAAAGGACAGCCAGCCACTCGAGCACGCATGTTAAGTGGAAAATCGTTTCCCTATCTGTTAGTTTAGCGGGCAAATGGGGCAAGCGACCAAGCAGTCCTCTAAATATGTTGCATTGTGCAAAAGTTTATCCAGACGCCGCCTTTGTGGTTGGAATTATGGCAACGGAATCCCCTAAAAAGGAGTCAAGTGGACCAAAGGTTCGGAAATGGTTCCTTATGGCTCGGTGCGGATTGTTTGGTGGCAAATAGGTGATGTTTGCTCAAGAGACTTTTTATGAGGAGCAAACTTCATATTAATCTTTGCAGAGGTTTTGAGATGTGAAGAGCGAAGAGATGTGAGTGGTTCAAGCCAATGAGCAAAGTGGTAAGACCAATGAAGTTAAGAGGAGTAAATTATTAACTGATGTCTTGTTTAATCTGTGATCGAGATTATAGCGAAGAACCCCATAAAAAAAGTCAAGTGGACCAAAAGATCGGAGCGACTTTTAATAGAAATGAATGGTTTGCCGTTCTCTTTTCAGGTTCTGAGATTCGCAGATACCTGAGGAGTGCTTCAAGGCAGTGAGCATAATTTTTGAAGAGAAGAGGAGTAAATTTTAAAGTGCTACTGTCTAAGAAGTTGTCTTTCTTTAAAGGTTTAAAGATCACACTAATCAGCGGAATAGTTCCATTTAAATGCCAGAACTTAAATTCCATTCGAAACAGAAACCTCTGAAATGGTTAACCAAAATCCTCCAAATGACTTTTTTATACTACAAGCTCCAGATCCCTATAAATATTATAATTGCTTAAAGAATCGTCTCGGTTCGTTTTGGTTCCGGTTCGTTCGGTTTTCAAAAGACAGATTAATAGAAATAGAAGAAATAGAAATTACAGACGAGTGGGCATAGGAAGAAAGTCTATAAGGATCAGATTACGACAAATGCCGATCTAAAATTGCCTAAGTATACCAAATTCTCGTATATTATTTAACACCCGAAAAAGATCACACCGATCGCTGAGGTTCTGAGCAGAGCTGCAGCTTTTCTTTGTTGATTCTTCATAAATGAACCAAAAACTGTGGACGACCTTTTTGCCGATTCGCATATTAATCGGTGGACAAAATGCATTCGACCTGCCAATAAGTCACGTCGGTGTCTCTTGAATTCTCAGAGAGACAGTCGGTCCAATGACTCCAACCTGAGGCCGTCCAAATGAACCTCAGCGTTTCGATCCTCGTGCTCCTCGCTCTTTGCCAATGCGTGGCCTCCCAGGCGCCCAGGCATTACTGCGACCCAAGGCGAAGTATTTGCCAGTTCCAAGAACCCATTGGCAGGATACCGCCCATGCCGGCCCACGTCCACAGGCAGATGGACCAACTCTTAAACCGCAGACAACCGATCCAAGGTAGGCATGTGATTATATACCCGTCATCAGTGTATCGGCCAGGATCGCAGGCTCAGCCGCAACATCCGCCACAGCAGATATATCTGCCAAAGCCTCCGCCCCCGCAGACGATTTATATTATGGCGCCAGCGCAATATGACCAGCAGCAGCAACATCAGCAGCAGCAACATCAACAGCAGCAACATCAGCAGCAGCTATCGCAGCAGCAATTCATGTTGCAGCAGCAGCAACAGGCAGCTCAACAGCAGCATATGGCAAAGTTGCAGCAGTTGGAACAGCAGCAACAACAGCTGCAGTACCAGTTTGAAACGGAGCAGCAGAAAAACCAGGCGATGCAACATCAGAATCCTCAAATGCAGCAACAGTTGCAGCAACAGCTGCAGCAAATGCAAATGCGACACCAGAAACAACAGCAGAAATTGATGAACCAGCATAAGCAATTGGTGCAGCAGCAGCAACAACAGTTGGGGCATTTGCAGCAACAGTTCCATCAGTTGCAGCAGCAGCTAGCGCAATTACAGCAGCAGCAACAACATCAACAGCAGCAACAACATCAACAGCAGCAACCACACCCCCCGCAGCACCCTCAGCAACAACCACACCCCCCGCAAAACCCTCAACAACCATACCCTCCGCAATACCCTCAGCAACCACCACACAATCCGCAAAACCATCAACAACCACACCCCCCGCAGTACCCTCAGCAACAACCACACCCCCCGCAAAACCCTCAACAACCATACCCTCCGCAATACCCTCAGCAACCACCACAC
>JBAMCP010001281.1:0-24907 GCA_037075105.1 Lissocephala sabroskyi | reverse complement strand
GCGAATATCTCGGGAACGGCTCAACCGATTTTCAAACGGATGGTCTCTATGGATGCTGCTTGACGTTATTCTTCATATGACGTCCTTTGCGCATGCGTAGCTCATGTCCTTCGTCCGTAATCGCCAATAATCTATTCCCACGAAATGGCTATAGTTAGACAAATTGCGATAATTGGGAATTGTAACTTAACTTGTGACCTTTCCAAAACATATTTGACCTTTGGCCTACGATGCTTAGTTACTGAGATATGATAGGTTAAAGTTGATCGTCCATATCTCGTCAACCGCTTGACTTTTTCAAAAGTAATAATGCACAATTAAAGCTTACTATCTGACCTTTCTAAAACATATTTGACCTCTCACCTCGCTTGTTTCGTTTTCGAGATATAGGAATTTGAAATTTTCGCAAATTTTAGCAGCCGGCCTGACAAAAAAATGTTGCCTATCACACAGGGGCAAATTTTTAATATTGCGAAAAAAGTGTTGCATGCTTTTGAGCGCAGATTGGCGGGGAATTTATTCAGATTTGAAAATTCAAGGGAATAAGAGAAAAATAGAAATGAAAATGAATTTAATTATTTTTAGCCATTTTATTTGATCATTTACAGAAAAACTTAATTTTCGCTTATGTTTTTGTGGTGTTTTTGTTTAGCGTTTTCTTATGTACAAAAATTAAATTAAATAATGGAAATGCATCATTTTCGTTTCGTTGCTTGCTGCGCTCAACTGACATTGAAATAAATTGGAAACTTTAATTAAAAATCTAACTTGTTGGCTTTTCTCCGTTTTCTGCGTCTTCTTCGTCTCCTTCGTCAGGGAAAATTGAAAATTTAAAATAACTCGGATCGTTTCTTCTAAGAGAGCCAACATCACGGCAACGTCACCCAAGAGACCTGCGACTTGTCCTGGTCTGGGACCAGGTGAACTTTTACAGGAGCTGATAACCCGTTGGGGAGTGACCCTTCCGTCGGATATAGAGAATCCTCCCCACTCCCTCGAACATTTGTAAATATTATGTTGAGGGCATTGTTGGGATTGCAACCATTAGGTTTCGTTCAGAAGGTGCTGAAAGATTCCTCGTGACTTAGAATAAATTAGGGAATAGAAAGAGTTACAGTTTTAGAGCCACTGGCCGTGGGTTTGATTGGCCTACTCATTGGCCAGGCCTCTTGGCAGCCACACAAACCGCCCCCACCGCCAGGTTGAAAGGACTTCCACCCACACACACACACACTCCAGACAGCCTGGCTGTGTTTACAAATATTTGGCAACAACAAGTGGGCGTCGGCGGGCCGAAAAGAGCGCTTGTGGCCTCCAAGAATGAAATGCACCAAATTGGCCCGCCAAGTGTTGGCCAAGCACGTGGCAGCCGCAACACCCCGAGAGCCACCCACTCCCCCCGAAAGCCCCCAACGCCCTTTCTTGCCGTTTGCGCCACGCGCCGGCGCAGTGAGTCCCAAACTGTACGAAGCGTGACGACACAAAAACATTGCGTGCGAGGGACTCTCTCGGCGGCAGGACAATCGGGCGAGTCTGCGGCAGCAACGATGCTGAGGGGGCGCTGCGGCTGGTGGCGAATGTGTGAAATGTTCCGCAATCAGACAACGGCAAATATGGCCAGCCACACTTGACGGTGAGACGCCAGGCAGCCAGCAGGCGAAACGCGCGCGCCAGGACGAAGAGAAGGCAAAGGAAGTTTGATAATATTCTTTGCGTAAGGAGAGGGTGAGGCGCAGGTCGCTTCGCTTTACAAAAGCAAACAAAAAATCAACAGCGAATTTTCACAATCAATAAAAAGCCGAACCAACAAAAACGCTGACTGCCTTTCCCCCACCAAAAAGAGCTGCTGGTAAGTGAGAGAGGCAATGCAACTGCCAGTTAATTGGGTCTCTGTGTGTGTGTGTGTGTGTGTGTGTGTGTGTGTGTGTGTGTGTGGGAAAATGTATCAATTTTGACTTTCGCTCGGCTGTGCTAATTTGTGAAAACGTCGACGTCGCGTGTGCCAAGCAAATCGCCCCACAAATCGGCCTCTAATCCACTCCCTGAACCGCTGCGGAGGTGTGTTCCTGTGTGTGTGTGCGTGTGTGTGTGTGTATCTATGGGCTCGTGATGATTGCAGTTTTTACGCTGACGCTCGCAAAAGCGCTTCAATGAAACTTGACACAGCTTTTCCTGCCCCCCACCACCCCCACCCACAGGCAGTTTTACTACGCCAGACGTCCTTGTCCAGCCAAACGGGCTGCATATTTTTAGGCTTGATGAGAATCGCCAGCCAGTTGGCTTAAATCTTCGTTGGCTTTGGGTGGGAAATAAAGTTTGAAAGTCCCTTGCAAGGACCTTAAAACACGCCACTCATCTACTCCAAGAAGGGGAAGAGTCTAAGGAAACCCTGAGAAGCAGCCCCGTTTGGAGCTTTCTCCCCAGAATCCTGTCGGTCCTTTCTTCCCCTAACATTCTTTCCTTCATTCTTATATGCAAAATGCTTGCTGGGTTCTTTTGCTAGGCAATTAGCATGCTTATCGTTTCGATGCCTCCAATTTGGCGCCTCACCTCGTCAAAGCACTCGCCTCGCTTTGGGTGATAAACTCGATGAAAAAAGGGGAAGCCTCGGTGGTGGTGGCGGTGGCGGTGGCTCGTGGCCGACTGGGTTGGGTTTTCATTTATTCAAGTTGTGGGAATTGGAAACGTTGGGGGTTTAAAATTTAATGAGCCCGAGCTGGCCAGCTGACCCGACCAACTCATCAAGTTGCGTGAGTCCCAGGGATCATTAAATTTTAAATACCCGCCACCGTTAATTTGTAACCCACAAGGACAGCCAAAGGGCTCGGAATAAGGAGGACTTAAAGTCCCCGAAAAGATCAGTTAAGGTGCCAAAAACTTCAACACTCAAATGCTTCCCAGGCCAACTGCACTGAGGGCCATCGACTGGTTTGTCTATGGAGCTCTGATCGTGAGTTATGCTGACGTAATTTCCACCCCCCGCGCCGACTAATTGCCGCCCCCTTGGCCAGACAATGGAGCATGAAACCCCAACAAACCTTGCATAAGCTAATCCATCATAACTAAAATTAAACAAAGCCGAGGAAACCTGAACTGAGCGAGCCCAGCCACCGTGAATCACCCAAGCCCGGCGGATTCTTGGCCAGCGAGTTTATGAAGATTCCGCCGCCCACGGCCATCGCAGATTGTGGACTTCCCTTTCGGGGGTGCGTGCCGTTTTTCGGCTGCCCCTGATGGCCACTCGCTGGGTCGCAGCGCACTAAATTGGGTGGATGATCAGAAGGGGGGAGGCGGGGATTGCTAAGCATAGAAAAAAGAGAGATGAGCGGAAAGAAAAACACAGAAATCATGAACGCTGCTCGCTCGGCCGCGCCAGAGCCACGCGATGATCAGTTGCCGACGATCTTTGGTGGCCGTCTGACGGACCCGCCGTCCAACGCAAACAAACCAGCCGAGCCGATTGAATAACAAATACAAGAAAGCAAATTATCGCCGCCGATAAAACCGCCCCAACCCGCGATCGCCCGGATTTCTCACAATCTCTAAATTTACAGCCGCTCCGCTGACGATGGCCCCCAGCTAGGCGGGCAATGGCCGAGCTACATCCGCTGCTCCTGGTGGAGGAGGAGCCCAGGGTCTTGAGGAAGCCCTCGGCCGTCCACCCGTCGGCCCTGGGGCAATGGTCCTGGCGGCAGCTGCTGGTGCGCAGGAAGCTGGTGGTGATGCTGCTGGTGCTGCTGGCGGTGCTGTTCGTCCACGAGACTTTAATCGACCGCCAGGAGGACGACGTGGATGCCTTGGACCTGGACAACTTCATACCCGTGATCCACCAGTCCGATGTGCTGGGCATGCGCGGTGAGAGGCGAGCCCACCCGACTCTTTGACTTTTTGGTTGATTTTCTGTTTTGTTGTGGATTTTCGTTTGCTTGCTGTTTTGTGTTTTGTCCGCAAAGAGGCGAACTCCTCCGCCTCGGCCACTGCCGGGCCCACAGCATCTTTCCTAAACTCTACAACTCTTGTGCCCCCCCAAGGTTACCTGGTGTGGAGCGACCACTGCAAGATCGCCGACCTGGACCCCTACAAGCGGGAGGTGATGCGGCACTTCCGGCGCGCCAAGTTCCGCCCCTGCAGCAGCCGCCAGCCGCTCACCCAAGTGGCCTACAACCAGACCAGTCGGCTCTACGCGCTCAGCCTGAACGCCAAGGCCCTCGGCTCTTATCAGGCCCCGCTGGACTGCTGCTTCCGGGAAGTCCAGCGACTCAACGACAGCGAGGTCCAGTAAGTAGTCCATCAGATTAATCTAGAAAATAGTAACGGTTGATTTGCAGCCTGGCTGAGTGCCAGCACTTCAAGGACTCCGTCCAGCTGGCCAACACCACCGACAGCCTCACCGTCGAGTGCCGCGCCCAGGGCAAGCGAGTCTACGTGAATGCCCATGCGCTGGTGGCCGAGCGCTGGGCCGTGCGCCAGCGCTTAGACCAATGGGCAGCCAAGGACCCCCGGACCACCCGCCCGCCCAGCGTGCTGCTCATAGGCATCGACAGCATCTCGCGGGTGAACCTGATCCGCGCCATGCCCCACACCGCCCAGTACCTCTACGACAACGACTGGTTCGAGCTGGCCGGCTACAACAAGGCAAGCCGGAGCCTTGATAATCCTATCGAATGACTCACCTCGACTGACTCTCTCCCCACAGATGGACGACAACACGTTTCCCAATCTCATGGCCGTGACCACGGGCTTCAACCTCAGCTATGGAATGAGCCAGTGCTCGCCGTATGTTTTGGGGGGTTTGGACAAATGCGAGTTCATTTGGCGGCAGTACCAGGAGCGAGGCTATGTGACGGCCTATGGCGAGGATGCCGTGAGCATTAATACGTTCAATTACCTGAAGAAGGGCTTCAAGGACCCGCCGGTGGACCACTACATGCGGCCGTTCCTGATGGCCGCCGAGAAGTCCCTCAACATGTCGATGGTGGCCGGCCTGCCGCACTGCCTGGGCCCGCGCCATGCCTCCGAGTACGTCTACGACTACGCGCTGGAGTTCGCCAGGCGCTACCAGAACGACACCTCCTTCGGCTTCTTCTGGACCAACACGCACAGCCACAGCGACATCTCCCAGAGCACGGCCATGGACGACTACCTGCGCGGCTTCCTCAAGCAGCTGGTCCGGCAGGGGACCATGGCCCACAGCATTGTGGTGTTCTTCAGCGATCATGGGCTGAGGTTCGGGCCCACGCGGGCCACCTGGTCGGGGCACTTGGAGGAGCGCTTGCCTTTCCTGTTTGTGTGGCTGCCGCCGCAGCTCCGTCAATCCCATCCAGAGATTGTTAATGCCTTGAGCCTGAACCGCAACCGCCTCACGGATCCCTATGACCTGCACTTGACCCTCAAGCATGCGCTGGTCTTGGGCGGCCGGGCGCCCAGCATGGAGGCCCTCGGCCCGGCCAAGTCCTGCCCGCTGTGCCAGAGTCTCCTGCTGCCGGTGCCAGAGAATCGCACCTGTGCCTCCATAGGAATCGAGGAGCACTGGTGCACTTGCCATCCGTACGACAACATCTACAAGAGCTCCAAGACCGTCACCATGCTGGCCAAGCGGGTGGTTGGCCACCTCAACCAGTTCGTGGCCCAGTTCCGCAACGGCAGCGTGGCCAAGCTCTGCCAGCCTTTGGGGCTGATGAGTGTCAAGTCGGCCTACCGCGCCCACTTCAATGCCGGCGACCCGGACCACGTCACCACCTATCGGCTCCTGTTCTACACGAAGCCCAACAAGGCTCTGTACGAGGCCACGGTGAACTACAACGACAGCAGCGACCGCATGGAGGTGGCCGGCAGCGTCAGCCGCCTGAACATGTACAACGGCGAGGCGGACTGCATGAACGACTTTGCCGCCAAAAAGTACTGTTATTGCCGCAAGAAGAAGGGCTGAGGGGGGTCGATTGTGTGTGTGTTTAGCCGCAAGTGCCGTTAACTAGGTTAGTTGGTGAGGTGACTGTACTTAAAGCGCCGACCGAAGCGAGGCTCTCCCTTTGTACATAGAACCGTTAGAATCTCTCTGAAAGCAAACAAAATACCGTTATAGCTTAGATTTCGATCCTTAGGATTAGGTCTCTTTAATTCTACGTCTGTGCTTAACTCCCCCGGCTGGGGATCTAGGAACTTATATACAAAGCTATATACATTCTTTATAGTCCTTAAATAAAAACAAAAAACTTAACCCATAACACGCGAATTTACGCAGCGGTTTCTTTTCAAAAGGATTACGATTAATTTGAACACAAAGAGCGAAAAAAAAGGATTCGAAGAGAAGTTTCAGGTGGGAAGGAAAATTAGATTTACATTTCAATTTGTACGTCGGTCCGAATTGCAACAAACTTCAGGCAAAGGACCGTCAAAGCGGCCGTCCAGTCAGCTGGCGGGCATCAGATGCCTGCACTCGCTGCCCGTTCCTTGAACGTCTCCTTGAAGCTGTAGTTGTTCAGGGCGTTCTTAAAGGACTTGAACAGCTTGGTCAGCGAGCTGTTCTTCTGCAAGGCCAGCGGGTCGTCCTGCATGGCGGCCATCTCGACGCGCAGCTCAGTGAACTCGTCGTTGCTCTGGAAGGCCAGCACCGCCTTGATGTTGACGGCGTAGGCAGGATTCTTGCCGCGCTCGCGCTTGAAGACTTGTGTCTGATGGATTTGCTGGTTCATAAAGGACAGCTTCTTGTTGCGCTGGAAGTTGCGCATGGTCCAGGTGTCCAGGCAGCCGGTGACCAGCCAGCGCGAGTGCTTCGGCTGTATGTCCGCCTCGGAGCTCTGCTCCGGGAACAACTGCTTCACTTCCAAAGCATAAATGCGCCGAAAAATGTCCTTGATGGACTCCACGTAAAAGTCCACCCAGTGGTACTCCAGCGACAGGGTCGTCGGCTTCTTGGCGAACTCGTTGCTCACGGCCTTCTGCTCCGCATGGGTGGGCTTCAGTATGAGAAGGTGCTTGACGCTGTGCAGGGTCAAGTTGGCTTTGTCCTCCGGCAGAGGCAATAGTCCGGCTTCTGGTTTGATTGGTAGATCTTTGGGGGGTTCTACTGGGTCCGGTTGAGTCGGCTGGGCCGGCTGAGCCGTGGGTTCTGGGATCTGCCAGACTGTGGATAGATTCTTGGGCGGCTCGTTGTCGGCGTTTTCCTCCTGCCGGCGCTGCTTGGAGGGCACGTCCTGGACAAGCATCTGCTCCTTGAGCAGGTCCTCGGACAGCCCGAACAGCAAGTAGTCCAAGAACTGCGCTGGGGTGGGCTGCTCCATCAGCTCCTTGTTCTTGAAGGCATTGAGCGCCAGCGCCAGGCATTTCTGTAGGTAATACAGATTCGCCTGCGAGATGCTGCGGCCCACGTTGTGGGTGAGATTGAAGGGATCCTGTATGCACACACAGCGATTCACAGCAAAGCCCTCGGGCTCCTCTATCGTCTGCCGCCGCATGGCGTCCATCTGTTGGTGGTATTCCGAAAACGTCGAGTTCTGCGCGAAAGCAGTCGGACTCAGCGAGTAGCCCAAAAACGGCGACAAAACACGGCCCTCGAAATCCAGGACATTGTAGAGCTCAAAGAAGCCCTTCACCAGCTCCAGGGTGGTCACATGCTCCGGCATGGGCTTGTAGTCGCGGAAGTGGAAGGCGTAGTTGATGCCAATCACATGGACGGGATCGCAGGTGGACTGCATGAACTTGATGGAGGGCAAAACTTTGCATTGCTGCAGGTAGTAAAGGATCATGGAGATGAGGCAGTAGCTGGTCATGCTGCCGCTGCCAATGATGCGGAGCCTCTTGGCCCAGACCTTGAGGAATCTGAAGAGCTCCCGCAGGCGCGGGTCCAGGCTGATGAGCTCCCCCACAAACTGGGAATTGTAGGTGCTATTTGGACTGGAGGTGTTGATGTCCAAATGCAACGCGGTGGCGCGATGCTTGCACTTGATGATGGGCACCCGGGCATGGCGTATGGCGCAGACTTCGGTGAAGTCCGGGCAGCGCCGCAGGAACTTTTCAATTATATTGTACAACTGCCGGGGCAGCAAATCATCGCTCTTCAAATACAGATCGATGTCACTGTCTGGCGGGCACAAAACACATCAACATAAGGACAAAGAAGGATAGGCCATCACTTACCTTTGAGGGCCAGTCCGGTGACAAGAGAGCCGAACGGATGGACGAGTAATTTGTGGCCCAACTTCTGTTCAAAGATGGTGCAAACCTGGGCGAAGCATCTTTCCAGCTTTCGCTCATCGCAGGCGAAGAACTGCAGCACCGCAGCCAGGTGACCGCCAGCGGCCACTCGGCGCAGCCTCTCCTTCAGCTGCCTGCGCTCGACTTGGGTCTGCTCGTCGCAGGCTGCCCGGTTCCTGATGTTCTGCTGCTGGCGGTTTTGCTTGTGCGGCTTGTTCGCATGCTTGAGTAGCTCGTGGCCCAGGCATTTCTCCATAGTATCGAACGGCACGGAGCAAACCTTGCAGAGCACATGCTGGGTCTGCCCGTTCTGGTTGTCCCCTGATGGACCTGGCTGCTCCACAGCTGGCACCTGCATAAAGTCTCCGAACTGTAAATACATATTTGAGAATGTTTTTATTAGAACATTTATTCCTTTCGACAAACAACGAAGCTAAAATCTGAACTGATCTCGTTTAAAGGCTCAACTTAAAATGACAGACTGTTCCCTGTTCGTCGATCGACGACTCGTTCGAAATACTTGGGGCCCAGGCCGCCTTCGATCCCAGCGCACAGTATCACATTGTTCGAGGATCGGTAGAGCGGCAGTTGGTCAGCCAAAACCTCGGCCACGTTTAAATAGATCAGGACTTGGCAGTCGCGGCGGAATCCGCTGATGACGTCAGTGCCACTCTCACTGGCAGCAAAGTGTATGTGATTCCGTGTGAAGCGCTTGAGACCTTCGGTCTTAATCAGCTCCCAGTTTTTGTAGTAAGTTCCGTGGACGGCCAGGGGCGCTTCAGCGGGGCTGGTGATACGCTCCAGCGTGGCCTCGGACTCGACAGTGGCCAGCGAATGTCCCTGGTTGGCGCGTATCTGCCATTCGCCCTGGTCGGGGTGGCGCCGCAGGGTGAATCGCTGCTTGGCATCGGCCGCCGCGATTTCCTGCAACTTGGCCAAGGTGTAGTAAGAATAGCGTGGGTGGCGGAGTATATCGGCCACGAGGATGAAGCCGTCGGGGGCTATGGGGATGCCTTCTTGGCTGGCGCCGTGGCGCAGCAGCCAGGTGAGTTTCTTGCTCAGTTGCACGCTCATTTCACTTACTTTTTAAATTCTTTCCCGCAAATCTTTAAACGCCACCGCAAGCAAGACAAAATATCGAACAGCTGGTGGCACGAAGAAGCATGGAAGTGCCTTAAATGCAACCCTGGGCCCGTAGTGTGGTCACTGCATGCGGCGGCAAAAATACAACCCTGGGCCCATAATCGATTGGCATTGCAATCAGCTGTTTTTAATGATATTATTTTAAAATTGTTATCAGATGTAGAATTTGCCACAAAATTTGTTGTTAAGACCGTTTAAAACGTGTACAGAGGGCTGTAATTCCCACGGTAGTAAATTCCAAGTTGTAATTATGCGTCTATTGATTTTGTACGGCAGCCAAACCGGCACTGCCCAGGACGTGGCCGAGCAGATCTGGCGCGAGTCACGTGAGTTCAACTTCACCGGCCCGGTCCTGGCCTTCGATGACTACAACATCGAGAATCTAAAGGACGAGCGCCTCGTGGTGTTCGTTGTGGCCACCACGGGCGACGGCTCGGAGCCGGACAACATGAAGAAGTCCTGGCGCATCCTCTGCCGACGCGCTCTTCCCCCAAACTGTCTAGACGGAGTAGCTTTCGGCTGCCTAGGACTGGGCGACTCCAGCTACCCCAAATTTAACTACGCCGCCAAGAAGCTACACCGAAGGCTCTGTAACTTGGGCGCCACGCCAGTCTGTGAAGTGGGCCTGTGCGATGACCAGCACGCCTACGGCCACCCTGGCCATGCCTTGCCCTGGATTGAGTCCTTCTGGACGAACATACAAGTGAGCACAGGAGCGCAACGAGACAGCAGCATCAAGGCCTCGGAAGTCAAGAGATGGCGCCTGCAAGCCCTGCCCAAGTACAAGGAACCCTTCGACATGCCGCGCCTGCAGTGGCTGCACAGGCCGAAGGCCGTGAAGTTCACCGTCCACGACAACACCAGGACCACAGCCGTCGAGCACTTCCAGGACGTGCGACTGCTACGCTTTCGCGCTGCCAACGACGAGGAACTCACCTGGAAGCCCGGCGATGTGCTCGACGTGAGCCCGCAAAATGCCCCCGATGTGGTGGATGCTTTCCTGGATCTGCTGGCCGAGAACGACGTGGGCTTCGATGGCTCCACGGTGGTCGAGCTGGTCAACACCAGCGATGAGATGGCCCTGCCCGTGGCCTATGAGCAGCCGCTGTGCGTGCGCCATGCAGCCGAGTACATTTGGGACCTGACCGCCAAGCCGCGCCAACGATTCTTTGAGCTCCTCTCGCAGGTTTGCGAGGACGATCTGGAGCGGGAGAAACTGAAAGAGTTCAGCTCGGCCCAGGGACTCGACGACCTGATCGCCTACATAAACCGGCCGCGCCGCAATATACTCGAAGTGCTGGGCGACTTTCCCCACGCCGCCTCCCGGCTGACGCTGGACAGTCTCTTCGAAATGATGCCACGCATCCAGCCGCGCAGCTTCTCCATAGCCTCGGACCCGTCCTCCGGCTCCCTCGACATCCTGGTGGCCGTGGTCAAGTACAAAACCAACATGTGCACCCCACGCCTGGGGCTCTGCTCCAACTGGCTGCGGACCAGGCAGCCCGGCCACTTCGTCTGGGGCTCCATTAAGACCGGCACAATGCCGCTGCCGAAGGATCTTAGCACGCCGCTGATCACGGTGGGCCCCGGCACTGGGATTGCGCCCTTCCGGGCCATCATACAGAACCGCCTCAAGGCCCAGGCGGACGGTGAGTTCGTAGGCCCTGTGATTGTGTTTTTCGGCTGCCGCAATCGAGACAACGACTTCCACTTTGAGAAGGACTTCATGGCCTGGCGGAAGACCAACTGCATCTTCGCCTACATTGCCTTCTCCCGGGACCAGCCGCACAAGGTGTACGTCCAGCACGAAATCGTCGGGCAGTCGAACCGCCTGGCGGATCTGATCCACAACAGCAACGCCCACGTCTTCGTGGCCGGCTCCGCCAACAGCATGCCCAAGGCCGTGCGGGAGGCCTTTGCCGAAGTCCTTGGCGGCGATGCGGCTGCTGTCGAGACGCTGGTCAAGGCCAAGCGGTATCACGAGGAGACCTGGGCGTAGATTTACATTCTAGTTTAATTTCGGACGGCAAAGTGTTTAGGGTAAAAGGGAATTGTAGAAATCAAAAGTCTTCCATCAGTTTGTCGGTGACAGTGCGACAGAAAGGACAGTGTCCTTTCTGCAGCACCTGCATCTCAAAATCTTCCGCATAGAAGAGCTGAAATAAAGACAAATGAGAGGAACGTTCGGTGGTTCGAGTTTCCTATTTACCAGCAGGCATTCGGAGCAGTAGGTGACCTGCAGATCGGGCAGAATATTCCTGAAGTAGATGTTCCTTATGTGCTTGTCCTGGCGCTTTAGGATGAGCACATGATTGGGATCAATGGCCCGCAGGGCGTTGCGGTCCAGGCTCAAAGGCAAAGCGCTGGCCACGTCCTCGTTGAAGGGATCCGAGTCGTCGGCTTGTTTGGGCGGCGCCAGCAGCAGACGCTCGGCCTCCGGATCTGATATGTCCACCTCGGGATGGAATTCCACCAAAGGCAGGATTTCTGCAAGGCAATCAATTTAATGAAGCAAAGCCAAGGCGACTCAGGCTACCCACCGAATGACACAAAGGAGAAGATGTAGTCCTGCCGGCAGGTGGGGCAGGAGTTCTTGTTCAAATGCTGGCTGTAGTTGGAGCATTTGTAGCAGAGCGGCAGCAGCTCCTCCGGGTCGTTGAAGCCGCTCTTGCAGGCCTTGCTGTTCAGGTAGTTGAGCTGCATGAAAAATCCTTTCGAAATAAGATAAAACTTCAAGGAGTCTTGAGCCCAACTCACATCGATTTGCTCTTGGACTCCGGCCGGCGGTTTGAGCGCCTGCAGCCGCTTGTTGACCAGCAGGCACAGCTTGTTGGCCTGCAGGAACTTGGCCTGCTTGGCCAAGGTAAACAAAACCGAACTGCAAAGGACATCCAAAGATTATTAAACTCAAAGGGAATCCTACGGCCAACTTACAACATGCTGACGCCCTTGGGGATGCCCTTGTGCTCGACCTCGTTGAGTATGAAGCGGCTGACGTTGAACAGGCTGACCGGCGAGTGGGTGGTGAAGGGCTCCTTCATGTAACTGTAAATCACGCTGTACGCATAGTAAATCTTGGCAATGCGCAGGTGGTTCTTGTACTCGTTCAGGTGGTGGTCGATGGGGTTCTGATTCCTGCCAAAAATCAAATCAAAATAACTTTCTTTAGGCGTCTTCGTCTCTCTTACTCTTTGTCGTGGTAGATGTCCAAATATTGCTTGGCCAGCAGCCAGTAGAAGTAGCCGGCGTCCAGGTAGCGCTCCTCGGCAATGGCCGTGTTGCTCAGCTGCTTGAGCAAGCGATTGGCATCCTTGGTACGCCCGGCCTTCAAATAAGCTAGAAGCCTTCATTAGCCAAAGGAGTTCGAGAGCTGATCCTTCGCCTTGCTTACCCTGGTGAGCCTCGATGAACTGGTCGGTCTCCGCCAGCCACTGGGCATGCTGGTAGTGCACTGAGGGCAGCAGTTCGGGCAAGGACTCGGCCAGGCGGAAGGCCTCCGGCCAGTCGTGGACCTCGACATGCAGCTGGACCACTTGGGCCTCGTCGCCCAGCTTCTTGAAGATCTCCGAGGCCAAGGGCAAAGCCTTCAGGCTCTTCAGATTAAAAGCCACCGACTGCAAGGCCTCGCGCTCGCCCAGGCTCAGCCGCCGGCCAATGTCGTACAAACTGCCGGGAAAATGAAAGTCAGTAAGGATTGTTGGAGGTTTTTTAAGGCAACTTACACATCCGCCCAGCCCTGCTCGGCCACAATGTCGATGGCCTTCTGGTGCTCGCCGGCCGAGAGCAGCAGTTCGGCCGCTGCCCGCGGCTCTTTGACCGAATAGGCCCACTCGGCCCGCTTCTTGACCAGCTCGCGTTTCTCGGCCTCACTGCCGTCCTTGAGGTACTCCTGGGCCAAGTCGAACATGCGCAGGTCAGTGTACATTTCCAGGGCCCTCGCCGTCTGGCCGCATTTCAAAAACAAACGCGCGGCCTCCTTGAATTTGCCGGCGAAGGAGCAGTTCTCCGCCAGCAGAACCTCCTTGGGCACCAGGCCGCGCTGCTGCTGCTCGCGCAGCTCGTTGATCAGCTGCAGCCACGGGAGATTGCGCACCTTCACGTAGGCATCCCGGGCTATGTTGATGTGCAGAGCCTCCAAGGCCGACTGGGCCAGGCCCTCCCAGTCGCTGGTGGTGACCCCCAAACAGGCCACCTGGTAGGCTTCCCTGGAAAACAAACAAATTAAAGCGAGTGAAGTTTTGCTTTTATGGGATCGACTTACTCGAAGAGTCCGGCCTCGATGAACTGCCACATGGTGGCGCCTAAAGCCAGCGGCGTGTTGTGCATGATGTTGCCGCGCAGGCAGAAGGCCGTGGCGCCGCACAGGCCGACCACCACCCCATGCATGTTTTGGGGGGAGCGCGGCGGCAGGTTGCCCACTCGCACGCTCAGCCCGCCGGTGGTGTGCGTGTAGCAGAGCATCGAGTCCAGGTGGGTGTTCCAGGTGACCGAGTTCACGCCCGAGTCCTGGTAGAGGATTGTATCATTCACAATATCCCGCACAATCAGCCGCCCGGCATCGTCCACCACCGCAATTCGGCTGCGGTTCGAGTTGATGTCCAGGCAGCGCACGGCCGAGACCACCGTGGTGATCAGCAAGGGCAGCGAGTTATTCAAGAAAATGCGGAAAACCTGGCCGCTTTTCAGGCCGACCATGAGGCCCTCGCGGCCTATGGGCCCGCCGGTCACCTTGATGTAGCGTATGAAGGAGTCCATCATCCACTCGCGCTGGAGGGCGCCGGCAAAGTCGAGGCACTGCAGCCGCTTCTCCTGGCAGAGCACAATGTGGCGGCCGCAGACGACCAGCAGGCTGCAGTCGAACTTCTTCTGGATCTTCTCCTTCACCTTGTAGTGCATGGGCTGGTCCTCGCCAGAGCTCAGCTCGTAGAGGACCACGCGCTCGGGCAGCTGCACGGCCAGGCGGTTGCGGTAGATGGCGATTTTCTGGACCAAATCTCTGCACTTGATTCTCACTTTCTGGCCGGAGATCAAATGCTGGATGATCACATCGCACATGTTCTCCCGGAAGGCATAGCGCTCCCGGTACAAAGCGTGGACCGTGCTCGAGGCAATGTTGAAGGAGGCCAGCGTGCCGTCCTGGCAGCCGAAGGTGTAGGACTGCCCGTTGGGATGCAGGGCCACCGACCAGATCCAGGAGTCGAAGCCGTCGCCCAGGGTGCCCAGTTTGACGCCTTCCTTGGTGTAGAAGTGCAGGCTGCCGGTGCAGCCGCTGACCACGCAAAACTCGCCGCTGGGGAAGTACTGGAGGCAGAGTGGGTCGAAGCCGAGGGAGCGCTCCTTGCCAATCATCTGGCCGCTGAGCGTGTGGAAGGACAGGGTTTGGCCCCAGTCCACCACGCCGATGGTGTCGACGGCCCCGGCGCCGTTGGCCGGGCAGCATTGGACCCCGAAGACGGCGCTGTTGGCTCCGCCTGGGCGGTCAATGCGTCCCTTCTCCTCGCCCAGTTTATTGCGTATGGAAATCGAGCCGCTGGCCAGGCCCAGGATCAGGTACTGGCCGTCGTTGGTCCAGGCACAGCCATTGACTCGCGTGGCTATTTTGTACTTCTGCACGGCCTTTTGGTCGGCCGACCAGAAGGCAAAATCCGACGTGGAGCAGGAGGCCAAATGGTGGGACACCGGATTGAAGGCCATGCACTGGATAGAGTCGCCGTGCCTGGAAAGCAAAGCTTTTATCGGGGGAGGGGAGGATGTGGGCGACAGACTTACGAGTACTTGAGGAGGCCCTCCAGCTGGGGGGACCAGACGATGACCATTTTATCGGCGGCCCCGCTGGCGAAGCGCTTGCCATCGCGCGAGTAGGCCAGGCAGTTGACGATGTCCTTGTGGGCCTTGAGGGTGTTGAGCAGGGAGCCGTCGTTGGGATCGTAGATGAGAATGCGTTCGCCGGCGGCCACCACCAATTGGCTGCCGTCAGGGGCATAGCAGACGGCATGAATGCTGGACGGACAAGAGACCGTTAGAATGCAACAGGTTGTTCGGGGCTGGTTGGGTTACCTGGTGTCCTCCTCTCGGGCGTTGGGGAATTCGATGCGTTCCAGCCATTTGAGTACGCCGCGCATTTTTCAAGCTCACAATGATGCACCTGTCGCCGCGACGTTTTTTTCACATTTTATTTAACTCCCGGCTTTGGTTTTGGCTTTTCGCTTCCATGGCAATGCATATTCGAATTTCGAAGTTCGGTTTTCGAAAGTCGCAGTGTTGGACAACGGAAGATCTCAAACTAGTTCTAATAATAAAATTAATTTGAATAATATTTTTAGTAACTACAATACAAATAGAGGGGGATTTTAGTTAAATTATTTAAAGATTACTCTTTCATTAAGAAACTTTACGGGCTTTTAAGAAATTAAGCCAAGAAGGGTGACTTGGTTGAGGTCCGGAGAACCAGCGCCGAACAGCTGATGATGAAAGTGGCAAGAAGAAGAGTTGGAGTAGCGAAAAAGAAAAACAAAGAGGCGAAAATTGCTAAAATTTGGCTAAAATGAACAACTTGGACAGTTCGCTGCAGGCGCACAGTAAACTGGAAAAGGTAAGCCGGCAGAACGAAATTCCCCCCAAGCCGTGTGATCCTTGCTTCTCCCCCTAGGAGACCACAAACCTCGCCCTGCTGAAGGACCGGGTGGACAAGTACCATGATCTCTCCACCCAAATGTCCAGTATTCTGACGGTTTTCGAGAAGCGGCTGGGCAACCTGGAGCAGACCATACTACCCGTCTACCAGGAAACAGAGCAGCTGCAAAAGCGCCAGCAAAGTGAGTTGATTGAAGTTTGATAAAACAAAGACTGACAACGCCCTCCGGCAGATTTGGAGGCCACGCTGAGCTGCCTGGAGAGCGTGCTCTCGCACTACGATGTGTCCCAGGAGGTGTGCCAGCTGATCCACCAGGGCCCCGTCGAGGGCAACATAGCAGTCTTCCTAGACGCGCTGGGCAAGCTGCGGGCTGCCATGGACTATTTTCTGCACAACAACTCCCAAAGCGTGGAGCTGGAAAACGTCACCAGTTTGTTCAACACCGGCTGCGAGGGCCTCAACCAGCACTACAGCATGCTGCTGAAGAAGCACAGCGCCCCCTTGAAGCCCGTGGAGCTGCTGGATTTGATCTACATCGAAGACGACTCCTCCAGCGATGAGTACACCTCCTTCCGCCAGCTGTCCCAGAGCACCCGCGAGGAGCTTTATACAATTTCCCACTGGCTGGAGCAGCAGCTCCGCGAGTACACCCACATCTACGCCACGGAGCGGGGCGAGGTGGTCTTGCGCTCCCTGCAGATGCTCAAGGACCACCAGAAGAGCAGCAGTTGGGGCAACGAAGCTTTGGTGAGTACATTGGCCTTTATAGGGTTAAAGTGTGATAGTTCTTCGCGTAACGGAATAATTCCCGAAAGCTCGGCCGGTGGCTTGGCATCGCGGCCAAGCGCCATTTTCATTTCGCCGCGCAAACGTCGCACACGTCGAGTGAGAAGAAAATTAAAGTGAAAAATATTTAAATAACGAAAATGGAAGAATGCACCACGCCCACCGAGAGTGTCCAGTTCCGCTTCACTCCGCGGGCCCGCACGCCCACCGCCTGGAACACCCTGAGAGTCAACGACATCAACGTCCGCTGCTCGACGCCAGTGCCCTTGCGGAATTTCCGCTCGCCTAACCTGTCGCCGATCAAAGTCGCCAGCATCAAGAGCCCGATGAACCACAGCCTGCTCCAGAGGCCCAAGCTGGCCAAGAAGAGCCGCCTCAGCCTGCCGGCCGTGCCGGTGAAGATCTCGCCCACTTTTTCGGACTGCACTCTAGACGACTCGGGCAGCAGCCAGAAGGAGACCTCTTTGTGCCGGGAGACCCGCCGGCGCTCCCTGCAGGCCTCCAATCATTCCTACGTGGTCAACCGGGCGGCCAATGTCCAGGACGTCCTCATCCATGTGGGACTGGAGAAATACTTGGAGCGCTTCGAGCAGGCCCACGTCAACCTCGTGGACTTGAGCTCCATGGGGGCAGACGATTTGCGGAACCTCGGCATGGACAGAGATGAAGACTGCAATCTCATCCTGGACGCCATGGAGTCCTTGTAAATGGCTGGTCCACCTTGTTTACTCCCCGTAGTTTTAAGTTTTAATTTGTGTTGAATTTTTTTGCATTGTCTAAGAATAAATTGTAATTGTGATCGATCGACTGACTTGAAATTGCCTTCCCGCAGAGAACCCGGCACAGCGGCCGCCAAGTGGAGCCCAAGAAGAACACCTCCGCCCGCCTGCAGCAAATGTAAGCGAAGGACTCCGTCTGCCTCTCAACGAACTCACCTGTGTCTCCCCACAGCTTCGAGAAGAAGGCCAACAAATTGTATCTCCGGGCCACCCAGACCATCGAGCAGTCGACGGGCTTCTCCATCAAGAAGGCTTCCTCGCATACGGACCATTTGACCGCCGAGGACCTGCTGGACGGCGACCAGGAGCTGGACAAGTACCTGGTGATGCTGCTGGGCCTGCAGCGGCTGCTCAACTGGGAGCGGGCCATCATGCATGACATCATTCCCGCCTCCAAGCACAACGAGGTCTTCGCCCGGCTGGCCTACAATGCCATCGAGCTGGTGGTCAAGGATGCCGAGGCCATCACCCAGCGGATCTTACGCTGCATCTCCCGGAAAGAATGGACCTCGGCCCTGGGCATTTTCTCGGCCCTGAAGCGGGTGATTCTGCTCCAGCCGGACATCGAGAGGACCTACGATGCCGCCCAGCGGGAACAGCTCACAAAGGTCCTCAACAAACTCCAGCACACGGGGGCCAAGGCTTTGGATCACTTCCTCGAGGTGGTCAAGGGCGAGTCCAGCACGAACATTGTGGGCCAGAGCAATGTGCCCAAGGATGCCACCGTCCATGAGCTGACCTCCAACACGATTTGGTTCATCGAGCATCTCTACCAGCACTTCGATGTGATTGGCTCGATCCTGCAGCAGGATGTGCTCTACTCCACGCAACTGGACACGATACTCATGAAGAAGGCGCTGCCCGGCGAGGAACGCAATCGCGCCTTGCTGGCCATTTACATCAGTGAGAGTGGGAAGAGATCCTTAAGGAATTCCTTATTGATTTTCTGTATTCCAGAGAAAGCCTTGGCCGAGCTGAACCTCTCGATCATGAACAAATGCGAGCAGTACAACGACCAGGCCACGAAGCATCTGTTCCGGCTGAACAACATCCATTATATTCTGAAGTCGCTGCAGCGCTCGAATCTTATCGAACTGGTGACCCTGGCCGAGCCGGAGTGCGAGCACAGCTACCTGGAGATGATCAGGGAGCTGAAGTTCAGCTACCAGAAGACCTGGTCCAAAATGCTGGCTGGCATCTCCTCGCTGGATGAGCTGCCCAAGCCTGCCCAGGGCAAGGTCAAGGACAAGGACCGCAGCATATTAAAAGAGAGATTTTCGGTGGGTTAACAACTCCAAGTCAGCTGTAGAAATCTCTCAAGTTTCTCTTTCTAGAACTTCAACAAGGACTTCGAGGAGGCCTGCAAAGTGCAGCGCGGGATTTCCATACCCGATGTGATCCTGCGCGAGGGCATCAAGCGCGACAATGCCGAGCATCTGCTGCCCAAATACAATCGGTTCTACGAAATGTAAGGAGGATTTTAAAACCCTTTGGTGGACAGGATTTCATTGGTCTTCCTTTCCAGGTACGCCTCGGTGCAGTTCAGCAAGAATCCTGACAAGTACGTGAAGTATCGCTCCCATGAGATCAACGCCATGCTGAGCAAACTGTTCGACGATTCCGCTTAGATCCATTCCATATCCTGGCCGGGGCCGTGGCGGGGGGTTCTTTTCAGGTTTTTAATCCAACACAATAAATATCGTTTAAAAAAATATTGATAGCCTAGAAAATATTAAATGCCATACGAAAACGGGCAGGATCGTTGGGTGGCCGCTCAGTACAAAAAGTTCGTCGAAGGCGCCTCCGGCCGCCCACAGGCACCGTAGTAATGCACGCCCACCGTGCTGTTCGTGCGGCAGTTCTCAATGTCCAAGAAGCACTCATTCAAATAGGTCATATTGTCGCTGCCGCAGACCGGCTCGAACTCCCTGGGGCAGATCCTGGCGCAGCCCTTGAACTGGAAGGAGGCCAGGCAGCGCTTCAGCGGCACCACGAACACATGCTTGCCGCAGTTCTCCTTGCGCATGTGGCACTCGGACTTGTAGAATTTGTTGTCCGAGCCGCACACGAAGTTCGGCGGCTGGGCATCGCAGTCCGACTCGCAGTCGGCCGTCAGGGCGCAGTTCTTCAAGGACACGGCCACCACGCGCATGTTGCAGGTGCGTCTTTTAAACTCGCACATCGAGGCGAAGGTGTTGCCGTCCGAGCCGCACACCGGCTGCTGCTCCAGGTCGGCCCGCGTGCAGGCATCCCCGCAGTCCTTGGCCGGGCTATTCAGGTCCGTGCAGGGGCCAATGTGGGCCAAGTTCACGCCGCGCCTGTCGACAAATAAATTAAAGTCATCTATGATTTTTAAAGGATTCCAAGATACTCACAGGCAAGTGGCATGGGCCAGCTCGCATTCATTGTTGTAGGTCTTGGCGTCGGTGCCGCAGAGTTTGTCGTTGCGCTTCGAGCTGAAGATCGAGCCGAACAGGTTGTTGAAGTCCTTGCAAGGCGGCAGCTGCTTGCAGCGGCTCAGTCGGCTCTTGCACTTGTCCATGCTCATCTTCTGGATCGACTTGCGCTGGGGCCTGCAACAGAAATCCACTTTAAATTTGCCTACAAATTATCCTTCGGCCCACTCACCCGCAGTTGAGCATCTTGAGCTCGCACAGGGAGGAGTAAATGTTGCCGTCGCTGCCGCAAACGTATTGCGAGGGCGAGTCGACCTCGCTCTTGGGGCATTCGGTGGGGCAGCTCTCCGTTTGGCTGCTGCCATGCCGCTCCTGGGGCATGCAGAAGGACAAGGGCACCTCGAACACATGCTTGCCGCAGTTCGAGGACCGCATCTTGCAGGGGCTGGCATAGAGCCGTCCATCAGATCCACAGGTCGGCCTAGCCACGCGCCAGCAGGACTCCCGGCACATCCTCGTGGACTGGCAGTGCTTCCTGCTCGTCTTCACCACGCCCTGGCCGCAGGTCTTCAGCTTCATCTCGCAGGTGGAGTTGTAGACGTTCCCGTCCGAGGCACACACCGGCCCGTCCTTGGGGGCGCTGTTGCAGTCCACGGGGCAGGACTCGCGCACGGCGCTGGTGTTGCTGCAGGGGCCCACATGGGAGAGCTTGACGGCCGCCAGGCCCACGCGGCAGGACTGGACCCTCAGCATGCAGCGGTTCAAATAAGTGCGCCCGTCGGTCCCACACACCGGATCCTTTTCCGTGGAGCAGCGATGCTTGCAGTCGGAGCCCTTGGAGCGCTCGCAGCCCTCGCGCATGTCCTTGACCAGGGAGGCCCCGTTCCGAGAGCAGGTCTTCTTGCGCATCTCGCACAGGTTGGCATAGATGAGGCCGTCGCTGCCGCAGACCGGCTCCGCGCCCACGGTGAGGCTGGGCGGGCAGGAGCGCGGGCAGTTGTGGGCGCCTGGGCTGGCGCGGTGCTGGCGGCCGCCGCCCAGCTGGATCTGCTGGAGTTGGTCGGATTCCTCGCGCAGCAGGGTTTCCAAGGCGGCAGCGGCCGCGCCGGGGGCGGCGGTGAGCTGGGCCGAGAGCTCGGGCTTGGCGTCTTGGCGGTAGTTGATGAGGAGCGAGTCTGGGGAGGCGTCGGCGCTGCGGTAGCGGATGATGGGCGCCTGGGCGGGGAGTTTAATGATTTTGATGGGCGAGTCGGTCACGGCGCCTGGGAAGCAAAGAAAGCGGGAGATTTTAGACGAAGAAAGCTAAACAAAAATTCGCCACGCTCTGGGTGGGCTTTTCTGGGGCAGGCCGAGATTAGTGAGGGGGGCAGGGGGCAGTGAGTTGGCAAAATTAAAGCCCCCAAAAAAAATACTAAGTTTGACTTACAGGCCAAATTGAAAGATGGAAAGTTGATTGAGAACCGCAGAAATTGCCTACCGGATGAAATATTGAAGGCAATTTCAAGAGAAGCTTATAAGGAAATGAGGATCGAAGGTTGAAAGCGATTGAAGCACAGATTGAATGCGAGAGTTTCAATTCAAGTGAACTCGAAATGCAATTGAAGGTGGATAAAAGTTTTGAGATTGAAAGCTTAAACGCCAACATTGAAAGCAATCATTGAAAGCCGCCATTTTCATTGAAAGAACGCTGCATTGAAAGGCGGCAGCCATTGAAAGTAGCATTATTGAAGTGCAGTTAGAAATATGCAGCAAAATTATATCATTGAACGTAGCCGCCATTGAAAGCCCGATTAATTAAAAGCCGCCACTATTGAATAGCGCCACCTGATTGAAAGTCAACCGCTGTTGCTTGATTGAAAGTTGGTTAAGATTGGAAGCCCCCATCACAGAACGGGACCGCCACCATTGAACGTACATAGATGTTTGATTGAAAGTCAATCGTTGCGTGTTTGGAAGTAAACCAAGAATAAAAGCCGCCTTTATTGAAAAACAGGAAAAAGTTAGGCTTCAGTCTTTCAACATTGAAGTTGATCGCCAAAAAAAGCTGCCACCATTGAACATCAAAAGTGAGTCGCTGCCTGATTGAAAGTTGGCCACGGTTGAAAGCCGCAATCACAGAACGGAACCGCCATTGAACGCAGACATTAGATTAAAAGTCAGTCGTCTTCGGTTTAGAAGTCGGCCACAATTGAAAGCCGCCTTTATGAAAAGACAGGAAAAAAGTTAGGCATCAAGATTTTATCAATGAACTTGGCCGTCGTCTCCATTAAACATCGACTCCTGTTAAAAAGTCAGTTGTCGTCTGATTGAAAGTCAGCTATGATTAAAAGCTGCCAGCATTGAAAGACGATATGATTGAACGGTAGGAAGAATTACATGGCCGCCATTTGAAAAGCTGCCATCCACGCCAGATTGAAAGTCAGTGGTCAGCTGATTGAAAGTCAGCTATGATTTAATGACGTTATGATTGAAAGGCAGCAAGAATTACATGGCCGTCACGCCTGATTGAAAGTCAATGGTCAGCTGATTGAAAGTCAGCAACGATTGAAAGCCAACACTGAATGACAGGCAGGAAGTTGGTTGAACTTCGAGTTTCGTGGCTGTTGGCTTTTCAAGAAAAAGAATAAAAAAACCCGTTTCGAATTTTAGTTTGGCCCCAACGGTTCTCGGCTTTATCCCTTCAATCAGCAATTTACAATCTGCGAGCTTCTCTTTTGCGGCTTAGAAAACTGCAAGTGAAATTGCTTTGCTAATTGCCTTCGAACGAAATTATCCGTTGTCTTTTCGGCCAAACGACGGATGCTTAACTGCCGTCCCTCCTCCGCCACAATCACCAGTAGCCGACCAGCCAACCAACCAACCATCCATCCATCCATCCATCCGTTCCATTTGTCGGTCGCAACTTTTGTTTGCAAAGAAAGCGACGTGATTTCTGGCTGGGAAAGGGGGGCGGGGGGTGTAAAACCCTCGGTAGAAAATCTATTAGCGGATGCCCCAAGCTTTCCTATAACAGAATCGTTTCTGTTTTTTTTTAACCCGGCGATGGCCAGGCTGCGATAATTGAACCCACGTTCATTATTTCAATTTATATGGCGAGCAGCGCCGCCACCGCAGCCGCGATAACGAAAAAGCCTCCGTAACCTGAGGCAGCCACGCAACCGCAGTTGGCGCTCTTTAATGGCCCACGGGGGCAGCCGGCGGGCCATTAAATGTGGAGAAAATTAGGCGGCGTTTAAAAATATTAATACAAATCTAAATGACGTGCTGGCCTGGACCACGCGACTGCATCGCTGGCACTGCAGTTGCCAGTGGGCGGGGGGTGGGGGGCGGCGCGTGCTCCTGGCTACGCGGATGCCGTCAATTGCGGCAGAACGCATAATTTTCAGAGTGTGAAGGCAACCAAAACATAAAAACCTCGCATAGAAACTTGCCCGGCTCAATGGAATGGGACTCGCACCGCACAGTGGTTTAGAATCAGTTGAAAAATGCAAGGCAACAGAGGAGATTGAAAGCCGAAAAGAAGGTGAGTTGGAAGGAAATTAAGAATTGAATCCTTAATGAGACAGAAGAGTTAAAAAAAATGGGTTAATATATGGATTTAAATTGAGCTGAAGAGGCTTTAATTGACCCTTCAATGAAAGGCGTATAGAATTGAAATTGAAACGAAGAATTAAATATTTTAAGAGAGAAATGAATTTAGAAACACTTTATACCCTTCTACCTTTAAGTTCAGGGTATAAAAATGAATGAAAACAGATTTCGATTGATTAATTAATATTAAATTGAACCAAAGAATTAAATTGAAGGAAAGTTAAATTGACTGGGAAAATCTAAATGAACATGAATTATGTCAAAAAATGCGCTTTGAATGCTTTTTAGATAAAAAATATTTACCCTCACCCCAGAGATCAAATCCAAGCGTAACCCCCAACCCAAGAATTCCCTCCAATGTTCCCTAGCCTTAAAATTCTTGCGAACGATCCAAAAATGTCAATTTTAATTGACCTACATAAAAAAAATCTGGAGTCTTAATTGGAAATTCCATAAATAGAAGCGAATCTCAGCTGTGCGGTCATCAAATCGGTCAGATCACAAAATTAATGGAGAAAACAAAACAGAAAAGCAAATTCACCTCCTCTAACAGAAATTACGATAAGATCTGGATTTTAAAATTAAAATTCTAGGCTGGTAAAAAAGCCGTTGGTAGGCCAACTCTAAAAACAACAGAAGGTATCTAAAGGGAAAATCTAAGGCATGAAAAGGGGAATATTTTTATAGGTTATATGAGAAGTTTAGTTTGGTTCTTCAATCTTATCGATCATAATGAAAAACACCCGCTTTTTACCCTTTAGCCTTTCGGGAAACCAAAGAACTCCTTATTGATTTAAATTTAAGGCTGGGAAAAGAGCCGTTGGTTGGGAACAAAAACAACGGAAGGTATCTAAAGGGAAAAACTAAAGTACCAAAAGAGGGGAATATTTTTATAGGTTTTTCAATCTTATTGATCATAATGAAAGTTACCCTCTTTTTTACCCTTTACCCTTTGGGGAACCCAGAGAACTCCTTATAGATTTACCCCTACGCCTGCCTGGCCTAATTTGAGGAATTCCATGTCAATTGCTGGCTGCCCGGGTCGCCCTCATGGAATCTCAATTTCCCTTGCACTTTCTCATTGACCCCGGGCCCACTGTGGGGCTCTGTTACCCTCCCCTCCTCACACACACGCGCGTGTGTGTGCGTGTTAAATGAATTTATTTTGATGTTGGACAAGTTGTGCACGAAAAGAAGAGGAAAAAAAACCAACAAATTTACGATCTTGTTTGCCAGCCGCCGGGAGGTCGGCACGCCGGAGACCTCCATCCAAAGTTGCTTGTAAGTTGTCTTAATGGCCCAAACGATCGGAGGGGGGGGGGGGGGTGGGCTAATGTGTGGCAGTTTACCTTCACTTTGTACCCTAAAAATTAATTTCACAAGGG
>JBAMCP010001280.1:0-24930 GCA_037075105.1 Lissocephala sabroskyi | reverse complement strand
TTTAGTGGAAAAACACAAGTTTCCACCAAAGACCGGATCACCCGAAGAGATGTGATGTCCGAAATATTTAGAATATTTGATCCACTAGGATTATTCTCCCCAGTGGTAATGAAGGCAAAAATATTTATGCAGCAACTAACCAAAAATGGTTTTGATTATACGGACGAGTTACCTGAGCAGTTACAGGATGAATGGAAGATCTATAGAGAAGATCTGAAATTATTAAACGAGATCCAAATTCCTCGGCACGTCTACAAAGGAAACACACCAATCTCAACAGAAATTCACACCTTTGTTGATGCTTCCGAGAAGGCCTACGGAGCAGCAGTTTACCTAAGAGCAGTTCACAAAGATAAGAGGATAACTGTTCAGTTATTATGTGCAAAATCACATTTGGCACCAATTAATATAATAACGTTACCGCGGCTGGAATTAAAGGCTGCAGTACTAGGAGCTCAACTGACAGATAAGATCAAGAAAGAGCTGTCAATGAACGAAGCGGCGGTCTTTCTATGGTCAGACTCACAGATTGTGTTATCCTGGATTAATTGCCCTACATCAATTAAGGACAAATTTGTGGCAACAAGGATAACAGCAATCCACGAAATATCCTTGCAAAGGCAATGGAGGCATGTTTCCTCAGAAAACAATGCTGCCAGAAGCACATCAGCCAGAAAGTTCATATACTTTGGATTCTGGTTTCATGGCCCACTGTTTCTACACGGATCACCATCAACTTGGCCAGGGGCATTCGTAACGCCAAAGGGACAACCAGTGATGTGCCGCGCAGACTACGCCGTGTAGTCTTCGCAATTGTCGACGTGTCGTCAATTACGCGTCGTCAATGTTGAATGTCGACATTGTCGACACGTCGACAATTCATTGAATTAAATATTAAATAAAATTGAAAATAACAAACTTAATGTATTCAACTTGAACCATTTTTCATTATAAACGTTTTCTTACACTTGAAACTTCATTTTTTTACGCGCAAAAATTAGTGATGTGTTTAACATATACAGCTGTTTCAATTACTTACTTGAAACAGCTGATCATAAACGACACAATTATCGATATTGTCGACATTCTCGACATTGTCGACGCATTGTCGACTTCGTAGTGTCGACAATTAAAAACGATGCGTCGTGGAGCAACACTGTATGTGTGTATCTAGGTATGTATGAATGTATGTGTGTATGTATGTATATATGAATTTATTTCTGCACTTGCATTTTTCTTCCGAATGATCTGTTAAGAACAAAACCATCCGGGAAAAGGCTTAAGTGGCATTACCACAAGTAGGCCAAAATGAAGTACGGGGAAGCTTGACGACAGTCGGACGGACAGACAGATATACATACATAAGATTCTTTGCCTCCGCTAATCTGCTCTTCTGCCTTTCCACCCCCTTTCGCTGCACCGGTTCCAGTGTGAAAAGCGACCACCGCCTGTCGATCGGTCTGTCCTCTTTGTCCCATTTGGCTATCGTGGTGTCTCTCTGTCTCCGAGTGATCCTCGAACTCTTCTTCTTTCGATCTCATAATAAAGCATTCATCTAAGAGCTTTCGCAAGCTCCGATCTGCGGGCCCGTCAAGTGTATAAAGGAGCGGCTGGTCAGACTCGCAGGCAGTTTCTCGTGATCGCAACTGCCGAGTGCAAGTCTGGGTGTTTATTTTCTTCTCTTGAAAGTGCGCGATTGTGTGTGTTTGTGTTTTTATAGAAAAAGGTATAAAAATCGACTAAACCAAGCAGACAGACGCGCGATTTCTAATAAACCAACGACTGGGACTACAGGAGGTCAAACCGGGCCCAAAAATAAATGTAAGTGCTACCAAACAAAAATTGTGTCTTAAAGCCACAGTTTTGAAAAATATTAATGTTAAATAGATTAAGGAGGGAGAATGAAAATACCTTTTGTTTATTACCAAATTCGACTTTATCTGCCCATAAATCGAAGTGCTCATTAATCGAAGTGAGGGCGGTGAGGGTAGGCAAACACATAAAAGTGGAAGGGTGGTTCAGAAAATGGGAAGTGAGAGTAGAATCAAAAAATGACCATGCTTATGATATATTTGTTCTCTTTAAAGAGTCCGAATCGCGAATTTGCTTGTTCTTAAAGCTTTATTGTTTAAGATCCTTTCGTTGGATAGATACTATTAATCTAATAATTAGAGGTATCATTGGCACTTTCTAGTCACAAACACCCGCGCATACAAAATATTCCCCTGAAACCAAAACATATCTGTATTTATATCTATGACATTTCTGGCATTCTTTCGAGCCAGCCGCAATGCACTTAAGTGTTTATTTGCGCCGGGTATTTTCCCATCCCATTTGCTGGGACTACCCTACAGAAGAACGTATGTATATAAGATTGCCAGTGGGCCACAATAATTTGATGTTTAAGTCCAAACTACCCACAAAAAATGACAACTGCCCGATTTTGAATTCTTTTAATTGCATTGATTTTATCAAGAGAAATATGAATAATAATATAACTTCAATTTATCTCTGTGGATGCAGAAATTCAATTAATCAAACGTAAAGAACTGCTTCCGACATTTTTCGCCTCGAGTTTCTTCTTCGCAATTAATCGGGCTTAAAACATTTGGGAACGTATTAAAGACTTTCCTAAAAGAAAGCGATTTTATCTTGCTTCCGAAAGACCTTGAAGAGCTCGTTAACTCAAAGTTGGTGCTACTCGACCGGCTTTTATACTAAGAAGTCTGCTAGAAGAAAGATCGCCTTTGAGATGAAAGTGCAGTATATTTTATAATATTTAATTAATTTATTGCCATTTAGAATCATTCAGTTCTGCCTGAATATAACTAAATGGGAGGCATAAATAAAACACATGGCCTTGGACTCTACTATCTCCCCTACCTGTAAGTACAAGGGTATAATAGTTTTGCGCGAAAGTAAGTAAGAGAAGGAGACTTCGTCATTCCCTCAAAAGTTACCTCCAATATGGTTAGAATCCAAAGAGAAATCGATCTAGCCTTGTCCGTCTGTCTGTCCGTATAAATAAAGTGAACTCAGGGAATGGAAGAGTTAAAGCAACCAAGTTTTAAATTTGTTATATCTGCAGGCAAATCAAGTTTATATCTTTCTTTTCAATGCCATGACCCTTTTTCTTAAATACCTTTCGAATATATAAAATTTATATGCCGTCACGAAAGCGGTCGGGGAGTGGTCGTCGGCGATTTATGTACATAAAATGTCAATATGCATGCGAAATAAGGGAGAAAAGAAAACAATCAACTACTAAAGACCTGCCAACTTGATAAAGTGGCAGTCTTACAATAAACGTATTTCCAGAGTTGCCACGAAATAAGCACAATAGTAAATGTGACAAAAAATCTAGTTCCATGTACGAAGATACTGGGTATTTCCCGGTCGGGCAGACTCGACTGTTGCTGCTATACTTGTTTTGATTTCAGACCACAAAATCGGAGGTTGAAGAATTTCTTTAGAATTTTAAATCATAACTCAGAAAACCTTAGCGAGAGATTTCTTTAGTGCTGGCATTATTTGGATTTGGAAGGCGCATTTTATTCATCAATCGGAGACCTAATGTCTCAAAATAGTTAACAAAATTTCAATACGTTAGAACAATTTCAAAGTACACTTTTTTTTCTCCACTGATTGGATGAACCAACACAAACACACAAGCGAAAGGACCACAAATCGCCAGCCAGAGGATCGATTGCAATGGCCGAAAACAGGCCACAGCCACCACCGCCATCACCGCCACCACCACCACCACCCAAGCAGCCGCCAGCCAAACAGCCAGCAGCCACCGCGGACGACGATCGAGCATGTTGCCGGACTCGCAACTTTGTGACCTTCATGCTCTTCCTGGGCATGGCCAACGCCTACGTGATGAGGACCAACATGTCCGTGGCAATCGTGGCCATGGTCAACCACACGGCCATAAACCCCAAGGACTCGCGTAGCCAGAAAGAAGGCGAGTTCGAGTGGAGCTATAAACTGCAAGGCTACATCCTGGCCTCCTTCTTCTACGGCTACGTGGTCACCCAGATTCCCTTCGGCTTCCTCATCAAGAACTACGGGGCCAAGCACTTCCTCGGCTGGGGCATGATGCTGAATTCCGTGGCTGCCTTTCTCGTTCCCGTGGCCGCTCGCAAGGGCGGCCCCCTGGCCCTCTGCATGGTGCGCTTCCTCCAGGGCCTCGGCGAAGGACCCATCGTGCCCTGCACCCACGCCATGCTGGCCCACTGGATTCCACCCAACGAACGATCGCGGGCCGGGGCCGCGGTCTATGCCGGCGCCCAGTTTGGCACTATCATCTCGATGCCGCTGAGCGGTCTGCTGGCCGAGTACGGACCCGACGGAGGCTGGCCCTCGATCTTCTATGTGTTCGGGGCTGTGAGCACTGTGTGGTGTATATTTTTCATTTGCCTGGTGTACGACAGGCCGGAGGATAACCTGCGCATGAGTGCCGCCGAGCGGGAGCACATTGTCACCACCATTTGGGCCACGCGGCCGGACACCCAGGAGAAGACGCCGCTCAAGAGCATATTCTCATCCGTGGCCTTCTGGGCCATTATGCTGGCCCATGCGGGGCACAACTACGGCTACGAAACGCTGATGACCGAGCTGCCCACTTACATGGCCATGATCCTGCACGTGAGGCTGAAGGACAACGGATTCCTGTCTTCCCTGCCCTACCTGGCCATGTGGCTCATGGCCATGTTCTTTGCCGTTGTGGCCGATGCGATGATCCGGCGCGATGTCAGCATCACAGTCACCCGCAAGGTGATGAACAGCATTGGCCAATACGGGCCGGGGGCCGTCCTCGCTGCGGTGGGCTATTTCCATAACAGTGTGATCCTTACGGTTGGCATGCTCACCATTGGCATGGGCATGAACGGGGCCATTTATTCGGGCTTTAAAATCAACCATTTGGATTTGTCGCCGGCCTATGCTGGCCTGCTGATTGCCATGACCAATTGTTGTGCGAATTTGGTGGGCCTGACTGCGCCCATGATTGCTGGCACGATCATCCATAAGGATCCTTCGATTGAACACTGGCGCATTGTTTTCACCATCTCGTCGGTGGTTTATTTCTGTGCCGGCACTTTCTACAATATTTTCGCCAGCGGCAAGCGTCATTGGTGAATTAAATAAATCACTTGAAGCCGAGCAAATCGTCTTTGTTGGCTTTTAAATTCCGTGGGCGGACATACTGGTCACTTGGCTAGCAGAGCCTTCACCTTTCGCTGGCTTAACGAGCGGCATTTAGCGGGAATTTAATCTCCTAGCCGCGAGGCGAATGTCAGCGGTGCCGATGACACCGCCGATGATGCTCTTCCACAATTTTAATCTCCTTAAGTTTCATTGCAGCCATAAGTTGCGTCTGCCCGTCGACAACATGACGTCCACAGACATTTATACACGTCCTCCGCCTGAGCCCGGTTAGTGGAGGTGCCAGGCAAACCGCAAAATGTGCGGCCCTGCCACCCGCCCAGAGATTGCGAGCCGGCAGCTTGGCCTCGGCATGTTAACTCGACGGGGGCACGTGTTGCCCACAGCCCTGCAACCGGCACTGCAACTCGGCCCTCCTGTCGGCCTGCCAGGCTAGATAGACATGTAATTGGGTTTTCAGTTGGTTCAACATGTGCGGGGGACATGGCATTTGGCGAGGGTGACCCGTCGATTGAAAGAACTCTTGGTTAGTTGCCCGATGTTTATTTCTGTTTACTCAACGTGCCTAAAGATTAAAAGAGCTAAAAAGAATCTGAACGCATAATTTGCCAAAAGGAGTCTGATTGTGTGCAAAAGTGGCGAGTGCTTGAAAAATCATTTAGGTGACCACAAAGGGCATCACTTCATAGCCCAGCTCATCCTCTTCGTGCTCGTTGTTGATCAAAGACGGATCCGGAAATCCCTCCTCCCACTTGTACTCGTAAATGGCCACCTTCAGGTTCATCACCAAACCATTGATAGTCCCATACCAATTGGCTATGTCCGCCTCAGCCACGGCCATAAACTCCGTCGGCAAGAACTGATGCAGATCATGCGGAAATATGAACTGACGCACCGCCACAATCGACTGCTGCAGGGTCTCCCCATGCACCGTCTTCAAGCACAAATGGGCATAGATATCATCCGAGAAGATCCCTCCGCTCAGCCACAACAAGTAAGTGGGACGCATGCTAGTCCCGAACTCAGTCTCATACGGCCACAAAGTCTTCCGCATGCACAGGACAATCGGCGTGTAGAAGGTCAAGCTCTGCAGCGACCCGGTCAGCTCCACGTTCGGCAAGGTGAGGAACCGCAGCCCAGGGCGGCTCAAGGCCATGTTAATCTCACCGCCATATATGTAGAGCTTGACGGTGTACGTGTAGTCCATCATGCAGCCGTCCAGCTCCATGAGGACGCTGTCGTAGTGCTCGTGGTAGAGCAGCCGGGCGAAGTGCAAGTCGACCCCGACATGCTGGGTGGTCAGGTGGTCGAAGAGCTCGCTGGCGTAGAGAGCCGCTGGGCAGTTTTCGACGGGGCAACGGCCCTGGTAGCCAATGAAGAAGTTCAAGAGAGCATTGCGATTGGCAATGATGGTAGTGACGTCTGGCATTCTGTTTGCTGGACTTTTGTTTGGTTAGGAAAGTTGGGAATGTATTTTTGGGTTACTTACTAATCTGTTGAACGAAAGTTGAAACGAATGAATTAGACAGAAAATCCTGTTTTTGGATTTTTTAGTTTTGGTTTGTTTTTCACTAAAATACTTATGATCGGCCACCTTCACTTTCAAAACACAAGTGAGCAAAACTAAATAAATCCCCAACGACTTCAACTGAGTTTTAAATCAAAGCTAGTATGATTGATTTCAAAACCCCCTCACTTCTTCCATTAACAGAAAATACTAAAACTATTCGTTCAATTATATACAAATACTAATTACCAGAAAACGAAGTTTATGAACATTTCGATTTGAGAAAAGAGCAATTAGTAAGAGGAGAAGAGTCGTTGTCTGACCTGATCTTCCGTGCAGTCCTTTAATAAGCGAGGGAAGACGATGATTAATGACAGAGGGGAGAGATAGTTTGGTTTTAGAATCTTTTCAAGAAATAAAAAACATTTCTAATGCTCTTCATACCAAGAATTAATAAAGTTTAAATTATGTAAAAATAAAATAAACAATTGCAACTTCGGTTGCCCGATCTCTCATCCCTTATAGTATTTGGAGGAGAATTCATTGCGATCCGGTTAACGTGTGTTTTTGTGCTTAAAGCTAAATTAAATTTGCCTCTCCATAAATTTTAATATTTCCTCTTTTCTTGATCTTTGAATATATATAAATCTTTTAGGCTGCGTCTTTATGCAAAAACTAATACTCGATTTAAGGCATTTTGAAAGGTAGTTTAATTCTCCTTCTCTGCATGCTGTAGCGTGTGATTGAGTTGAATAAAAAACTAAACTATCATCGATCGAATCGATCCTTCGAACAATAATAAGATACCGCGAGTTCCCATTAAAAGAATTTTAGAGCACTTTAGACATTTATCGAAGCCATAATCCCCAATAATCCTCAAGGAATGCAATGTGGAAATATTCTGTGGACCTTAAGAATCTGCAATATTTCCCACACATACCAATCGACAGATCTATTATTTATTTAAATTGTAGCTTAGATTTAAATTCTTAGGTACAGTGTAATTTTAAAGCCAGAGCAACTAGGGCATTCAGGCTGAATCGACGCATCTATATATTCGTCCGGACTGTTAATCTCGGCCAAAGGCCAAATTAATTCTTTCATTTCTTCAGCATTATTCACCTTTGCGTTTGGGTTAAGAAAGCTGAATTATGCAACATCAGAAATTCCAAAAATTATTACCTACACTTGGAAAATATTTGCATAGACTTTATCTTTTCAAACGTTAAAAGATTTCCTTGCATTTATGATATAAATGGAGGTAATTTGGAGGTTACTTAAAATCGTTTATGAAATGAAGATTTCGGATATTCCATCTACGAATACTTCCTACAATATATTTTCTATCTATAATGGGAATTCTCTAAGCATTACAATTGAAAAAGAGAAACACAAAAATACCAATAACATTTATGCAAAAATTAACCACT
Organism: Lissocephala sabroskyi; assembly: GCA_037075105.1. NCBI lineage: Eukaryota > Metazoa > Arthropoda > Insecta > Diptera > Drosophilidae > Lissocephala > Lissocephala sabroskyi. The sequence goes on along the minus strand of JBAMCP010001280.1, from coordinate 16,824 downwards.
ACATTTTGTTTTTGCTGTTTTATACACACATTAATAATTAAAGCCAGCATTTGATAAAATGTTTAGAAAAAAACACAAATTTTGAAATAGCAACTTAAAATCCTCCAAATGAAAAGTTTCGTGCAAGCAAGCATTCTTGGCCTTCTGGGGGACATTGACAACTGTTCTCAAAAATACAACACAGCAATGAAAATCAGGGAATGCAAACAAATCAAACTAACGTTCCTCTATCGGTATATTCAAAGACTTCACAGTCCCCAGGTTCATTTAAGGAAGATAAGAAATTTTTAAAATTAAACGCATTTAAAAGGACTGCAAAATGCTCTTTGATTGGCTTCCTTTCTTTCCTGTTAAAAGGTAATCAAGTGTGCAATCCTTCCCTATCGAAGGGAATTCAGGGACCCAAGACTGTTATCCCTTAGGACTCGGCTTAGGTTGATTATAGAATCATTGTATTCCCCTTGGAGATCAAAGACTTCGTTGGTCTTTGGCCACGATTGCGGTCAAATGTCGCTAAGGCCAGCAAAAGTCCGTGGCCTGTGCGGTTGCCTTGCAATTTATAAAACATTTCCATAATCATTTTCCCTCGACGCTGCCAACGTCACGCCCACGTCCAGTCACAAGAGAGTGTATTGGTCGATTTGGAAACAATTCGAAAGGCCGAACAGTTGGCCAAAGTGCAACAGGCCCGACTCACCCGACTGCCCAGCAAATGGCTAAGCAATTAGGGCCTCCGTCAAACTGCCCTCGTCAAATTCAATTGCCCGGCCTTTCGTCTGGCCCGGCCGGGCACATTGGAATTTATATATCCCAGAACAGTTATGTGTGAAATTTTGTTTCATTTACAGTTGCGCTCAGCGAAGCGTCGACGGGCGTGGGGCGCCGCACGCAGTGGGCGGGTCGGATTTTCTAGGGTTTTTTTTCCTGCTTTTTGGGGCTTTTGTGCATTTTCCATTCTTTTTTGCATGGCCAAAAATTCCATCGTTATTGATTTATTTACATATTTTTATATACCAATTTTTTGAATGACTTTTCAATATTGTCATGCGGAGCTGTGAGCAGGCGGGGGGTGGGGCCCGAAAAAATACGTGTATATATATAAAAATGGCTAAAACACAAATTCTAGTCACTCAGTTGACCTAAATTGCATTTTTGGCCTTTTTTTGGGAAGCCTAAACGGAAATAAAAATTCCTAACTTTGACATTTTCCATATACGCAAAAAGCTAACAAAGTTTTAAATCGCTCACCAGAACGACAACGGCAACAATCTCCCAACTTTAAGGATCATTTTTGCATATTTTCTAATTTCTCTTACATCAGATCAAAAAAAACTGCATGAATTATATAATCCACTGAAGGGAGTTGGAGATTTAGGAAGCTTCTCGTTCGATCGAACATAGAAACTGTTAGGAAATTTGACCGACTTCGATGCTCTTAGAATCGATGAGCAAATATAATCAATAAATTTAAATTTTGTTTGAAATCAAACTAATATAGATTTGGGTCCTTGTGCTTGCGAAAAAGTCCAACCAAATAAAGAAAAGGAGTAGAGCAACGGGTCCTCCCATTGGAAAATATAGACGGCTCCAGATTTAAATATACTTCTTCTTCCGCTCTTGGGGCTCTCGCAGCTTTCTTATCAAACTAAACTGACTCCGTCAGTTCCTAAGATTTTCCTGAGTCCGAGCAGAGAATTATCAAATGAGCGTGCTCACCAGATCTAAACTTAATCGAGGAAACAACAATTTCAATAAAATTGAACGGCAATTTGCCACTATCAAAGACGCCTTGCTAGCTGAAGGTAGAAAGTCTCGAGTTGTTGATTTCCCTTCAAAAAGGCTTGTGGGTAAAAAGGAAACACATTAAATTAAAGTACATGTTCTTAAGAATAAATAAGAATCAAATCTACATCTACTATAGTAAATAATGATATAACCAGTTTTATATGACACACTTTTTGTGTGAAAATATAAAGAAAAAAATATTTTTAAATAAGTTTGAAACACTGAAAAAATTGAGGAAGCTCTTGGGCATTATCAGTGGTTCTGGAAGATTTTCCTTAAACACACCAAAGTGGCGATGACTTCAATAAGCCCCAGATAGCTGGTATAAAAAAATAAGGGCTACTTGAAACTAAGCTTACGTTTTGAGACATAAACTAATTAAAGTGTAGGAAGAATCGTATTACTTATACGGCAGCCTGACTTCGAAATAGAAGGATGGAATCTTAAAAAAAAAGTAACAGTCAAGGTAGCTGGAAGCTCCAGTTCCTTTGTGGCTTCGACTCAAAATAGTTTCTCCATTTTATTTTACAAATTAAAGTTTATAATTTAACTACGAGCTTCTAACTTTCTAACGCCTCACGCTATCCATTTAAAATTCTACCAACTGATCTGGCGGCGAACACAATTTTCACAATCCTCTGTCCATCCTATCCCTCCTCTCCATCTATTCATCCTCTGTCCTTCCTTCCAGGCAGCCGTTTTTATGCCCCCACTCCCCAATCAAAGAGAGAGATAAAATCTCGAATCTGGACAGATTATTGTACAGAGTATTGAACTCTTGTAGCCAAACACCAAGTTAATGGAGGAAAACACGGGCTAAAAACGGTGTTGGAATACTTTCAAATTAGCACCGATTGTTCTTTATTGGGTTGCTCAAGATCACAAGTAAAATGCTCAAGACTTTACATGCAACGATCAGCACGTTCGTCACGAAAGCCGAGACTTCCACGTCCGCTGAGTTTTCTTCGGAATTAGAATGAAAAGACGGATGAGAAGGTCAAGAATGAAAGGGTCAGGAACGGTTTGAAACTCGTCTCATGCGGCATTTCAACTTGCGGTGGTTATAACACGCAAAGAAAAAAGAACGGACCAAAAACAGAAATATAAAATCACTCTCACAATTTTGGAAGACCCCAAAAATAAGAAAATGAATCTTCTGAGAACCTACATTTGAATTTGATCACCTCTTGAATTTACTCGGCATTGTTTAACAGGTCTTCAGAATGCGGAATAGAAAAAAAAAACAAAATATATTCCCAAATTTCTGTCCCGGAAAATCATCTGTTGATATTCACGAATCGGAGTGCCTTCCACAAATATTTTTGTAAATCTCGCCCAACTCATCAGATTGAAATGACGATGGACGGTTCCGCCTTTGATCCCCGGCGTGTCGACCACAGCCAGAATTTCCTCGAGGATACTTGAGGCAAATACAAGTCAGCTGGAGAGTCTTGCCAATGTAGCTGGTGTATCCGTTTGCGCCTTAAGGCCTCTTGGCCCGGCATTGTTGTTTTTGGCTTCCATGCACTCAATGCAACCGCAAAGCCGCCGCCTCGGCCCCGCCAACAAGTGCACAAGCCAACCAAAGGACTCTCAATGGCCCAGAGGATTAGCGTCGCGGCCATTTGGCGGTTGGTCCCGCGCCAATCGGCAAGTTTGATAGCCCGCTCCTCAATTTTGGAGGGTCCTGGCGGTCGCCCTTCGAATCGAGTGCCCAAACTCTTTGTCAATGAAGGTAAACGGAAATATTACTGACCCACAAGGACAACAGATGTTGGCTTCAAATTATGCAGCAACGGAAGTGACACTGGTCCGCTTGATTTTCAATTAAGTTTCTCTAGAATTCTCTGTGATTCGCGAACTTTGAACTGAGCTTGCCAGTTCCTTTTAATTAGCCCTTCATTTGCGTGTAGTGGGAAATATAAATAAGCTTTCCAAAGAGCCAACCTCTGGTTAGTTATCCATTCGATGAGCCAAAAGTTGAAGATGAAATTCTGGCATTTCGGCAATGAGAGAGGGAGAGCAGCACGCTCTGTGCATACTAAAATCGCTGCAACACTTTGTTGAAGTCCCCGGGATGCCGACACGCCGACGCACGTCCCTCCTTGCCAGCCGGAAATCAGCAGAACCGCCGCGTGTGCGACTCGAATCGAATCAAACATATTTGCATTAGTTACGTTCGGGGAGGCAAAGCAAAACTGCAAATAATAAACGAGTTATAGGCGCATCCAGCAGACGCCACCATTCCGTCGCCAGCAGCAACAACAAGGACATGGCCAGAGCCGTTGACAGGCATCTGAGGGGCGGCCCCACCGACGCCAGACGGCAAAGAGCGAAGACAACCCGTCGTCCATGTCAACAGCACTGCCAGCCAGTCGCCGACTCACGCACGCACGCACACACTCAGATATTTGATGCTGCTTTAAGTAATCCGATTTAAAATGCACCAAATAATATGCAACCCCACCCGCCACCCACCACACACACATGCCCTCCGCATACGATCACGTCGCTAACGGTTTTTTCGCTGCCCTGGCTCCCCTTCCATTTGTCAGAAGTTGGTGTTAGTGTTGGATAACGCGAAGTTCTCCCCACAAATGCACAGCACTGGCCCAAGCAAATAGAACAAGCGGTTGTGGAGGTGGAAGATCTCCAGGAAAGAGTTCTCCAAAGAAGAAATCCAAAAGAAAGTCATATTTCTCATCATCAGATTTTATTTTACAGTGAAGCTTTAAATAATCTTTTAGGTGGATCGTGAGGTGGATGTTCTCCAGGGGAGAGAATACAGAATAGAAAGAAATCAAAGGAAGAGATCATTTATTTGGGTTAAAGGTCAGCTGAATAGCAGATTTTATTTTAGGGTGAAGCCTTTTGGGGTGATCGAATCTTTATAATTGAAAGGAATAGCTAGAGACTTTCCAGGGACAACAAATTTACTTGGAGTTTTAATCCAAAAACCAAATCAGTGATTCCGTGGCTGCTGGAGGTGGAAGTTCTCCAGAGAAGGGAGAGAAAAGTGTTCCCTTTTCCCAAAGTAAAATCATTTTTCACATCCTCAGAGAACACATCCCATCACATCCCAAGAAAGATCCATTGAATCATTGAGTCCCTGCCTGCTGGCTAAGATGCTTTTGCGAATGCTTTTTCACTACCGATTCCCGTTGAGTAATTTCCACGCTCTTTTATTTCTGTCCAGAAGAATGTCTTTCAGATTTCTTGGAGTTCTTTAATTTATGAGCGCTCTATAATCGCTGAGCTGCCTGAATTATTTATAAACCAAATAACAAAAAAAAAAAACTCACGCCTTCAAATACAGCTTTTTATATACGATAAGTAGAGATATTTTAATTGTACTTAATTCCACAGAACCCAGGATCGTTCTATCATCCGCAATTTTCTCAATGAGTTCACTTCTTGGTCTTGCATTATCAAAAGTTCCACCGTTCGAAAATCGATTTTCAGTTGAAGTTTTAAGCGGAGTTTAATTTTCCGGTAACATCATTAAATTTTGAAAGTGCTTCGGGACTAATTTTCTTTTTACTATAGCTAGTAAAATTCGTAAAAAAAATTCGGTATAGCGTGGGATTTTATGTGAGTCCCACTGAAGTTTATCCTCAGATCCTAAGGTATTTCTCCCCCTCTCCTTTTTTATTTCTTGCACGTCGAGAGCTTTGATCCCATTTGAATGCCCAATGCTGTTGGCTGACAGGCATGACTGAAACACACTGATGTGCGTACAAAGAATTCGAAGCAGCAACGCGGGCCGCTTGGGGGAGGAAGGGAGAATTGTATTTTGAGCTTTACTTACATACTTTATTTTTAACATTTCACCCGCTGTGTGTTTTGCGGAAATGTAAAAGAAGCGGAGGTCGCAGCGGGCGAGTGTGTGTGTGTGTGAAAGAATGACAACAATAACAACAACAACGACAACTATTACTCGGCGGTTACTCAGTTGTCAGCAGTGCGCTGCTCGCTTTTGCCGGTTTCCTTTGCCCGCCTGTCACGCGCAAATTCAATCTGCGCGTATCGAACGGTTGACTTTAAATAACTGTAGGCAGCAATGTCCATGGACAGTGGTTAGGTGCGGGTCTTGTTGACTGCTCTTGACCAGAATGTAATCCAAAATTGGTTTACAGCCGACGGGTTGCAAATTAGTCTGGCGACTGGTGGGCCAACAAAAATCATAGCATACTTTTGAGCGTCCTGCGCTGGGCCACCCACGTCAACATTACAAAATTAGCATATTTGTTTTTGTTTTCGTTTGTTGTTATTGTGGCTGGCGCTGCCACTGTCGAAATGAGAAATGAAGCCATGCATGCCAAATATTACGAATGAAATGGAAACCAACAGGGCCACCGCCGCCGCCGTTGCCGCTGCCGGGCCATGGGCGTATTTTATAAGCATATTAACGATTATTTCAACAATGCATATGAATACATAAATAAACAAAAATAAACCACCATAAACAAATAAATACGCTCACATATTGCGTTGCACCCACGCCCCCATCCGCCCACCCAAGCGAACCCACACTCGGTTATAAATAAATAACAAGGCAGCCATACACGCACCCCGGCAATTGCCGCATTCTATGACCTGCCCCACCCTCGTTTGCTGAACAGCAAAACAAAGCCACGCCCACGCCCTCAACACTAAAGAACAAATACCCTAACTTTTGCTCCAAAAGAGTCAGAGACGCTGGAAGACAGGAAAGACAAAGAGAGTCAAAGTCGGTGGGAAGAAAAGAGCTCACTCAATCATTTCTTAATAGATTCTAGAAATGCTGGCGATCAGGCAGCCTGGAATGCACCCTTGGGATTTAACGGTTAGCTAAAAATTTAAGAAGAAATATACTCTGATCTATAAAAATGCAAAATTAAATAAGTAATTTCTATAAACTGTGGGACAACCGAATGTCAAGGAATAAATCTGCTCAAGATTTATTTAGAATTCCTACTGATCATATTAACCAATATACTCGATATTTGTGTGCTATTTTTGAGGGTGTGGAGCATAAAAATACCAAATCCAAAATCCGAAAACTGAAATGCGAAAAATAAAATAAAAGTCGCACTTGGCAACCATAACCATAACAATGTAAAATCGCTTAGATTTTAACCACAAAATGTAGTCATCGTTGGTATTTTAGTCGGCAAATACAACGCACACCCACACACACACGCACACACACTTACGCCTACATATGCAGACAAGGGAAAGGCGGAATGACATCAGCATCGCTGGCAACTGAAGCTGCAATCCACGACAAGGGCCAAGATATGCGAATGCCTTTGGGGCACGTAGAATCCATTCATTCAGCAAATACCAATAATAGATACCAACGCACACACACACACACACGCATTACCCACGTGCGTGAAGACAAAACTGAAAATAGCTAAGCAACAACAGACGAAGCTTTGGCGTTCCAAGCAGCGCAAATGACGCAAAGAAAAGCCAACAAAAGGCAACGCAAGTGAAGCAAATTCACCCGCTACACACACATTTTTCTAACGGTAGTGTGTGTGTGTGTGTGTAGTGTGGTGGGGGCGGGGGTGTAGCTTCTTTTAATTGCAGTTAGTCAGTCAAGGAAAGAACGTTTAAGCATCCGAAGCGACAATTGCAATGCCTGAAAATGATCTGCGAGGGATGCTTATAAAGTTACTTTGGAGGCAAAGGAATCGTTTCGTTTTTTATCACAATAATCTTAAATTCGTGGGGTGCAATTCAAATCAATTGTGGATTATAGAGTTCCTAGAAAACCCAACAAGAAGGGTTCAGAATTGTCTTCAATTCGAATTACGTGATTTCTGAATCCTTCGAATCTCGAGGACTGCTTTAAAAAGTTCAATGACTAGGCAAAGGAAGCGTTTCGTTCTTTATCACAATAATCTTAAGTTGCTATTCAAATAACTGTGGAACAAAGAGTTTCAATGAAGCCCAACAAGAAGGAATCAGAATTGCCTTCAATCCAAAAGACGGGATTTCTAAATCCCTGGAAACATAAAGCTTCCAATTTAAGAAATCCAACTGTCGAAAATATTCGAATGGGAAAAAAACGATCTAATATCAGATTGGAAGGGAATTTGTAGTTCGAGGAAGATTATAGAATCAAACATAAAGCTGCTGAGTATTTTACCAGCTGACCTGTAGGATTATAATAAAAAAAGAAATTTAAAATAAATATATAAATACCTTTGAAGAAAGTGAAGCACCCCATCGATTCAGGGGATCTTTACGAAGAAATATCATTTTAATTTCATAAAATATTCAAAATATTTAAGGAATCAAAAATTAATTAAAGTCGATGAAATAGTTAAATATTTAAACCGACTCATCGCCAACATTTTAAACCCACCTCGTATTCTGTAGAAGAGTGGAATTCCGCTTTCAGATGATCGACAAGCGGCGCTGGCGGTGGCCTGAGTTGCCGGCAAAATTCTCATTTTTCCGCTTCGTGTGTCTGATGTGCATGCGAATTGCTGCCTGTATGCGTGTTTGTGTTTGTCAAAGTTTGTCCAAGAAAACAATATGGCAAAACAATTTAGATAAGTTCAAACGTCACACACTCCCAGCTGCCCCCCGCGCCACACACACTTTGGAATGATAATGTTTTCCTGGCCACGGCAACAGCACGTCCTCCCGGCCAAGTTCTTATTGCGTGCTGGCATCTTGAGGGCTCCTGCTGCCCCCCAAGAAAAAAAGAAACGCACACGGATCGTTAATCAAAGCGGCGGGGAGACGAGCCGCAGATCCTTTTTTTTCGGGGGGGGAGGTTATGAATGCTTCCGGTATTTTGTCATGAATTTTTAAAATTGTAAACGAGTGACTTTGCAAAGACGAATAATGGGTAATGGGTGGCGGGGCGGTGGCGGGAAGGTTGGCTTGTTTAATTCCCACTTGAAATTCACACAGATTTTGGGGACAAAAATCTCTACTAACGCCGCTCACTTTCTCCACTCTTTGGTGGCTGGCAGCTGTCCTGGCCGCGGTTTGCCGTCGACAACGACTGACGCCTCACTAAGCCATTAAAACGTCATAATAATCATAATGATAACGCCAAATGGCTAGACAGAGATAGCCACAGAGGGCGAGAGAGAGTGGGAGAAAGGAGAAAATTGAGATTGAAAAAAAAGAGGGAAAATTCGCGCGGCACTCAGCCATTTTTGCTTTTTGCTCGGCGAGCGCTTTGCTCGGTGACTGCGCTCCGCTGTGCTCATTATTATTTTGCATGCCTGGCCACAAAAGGCGACTAAAGCCTGACCTTTGCTTAATTATGGTAATTAGCAAAAACCAAAACCACTAAAAGAATGCAAAATAAAACATGCAAATTGCTAAGAAGATCCACGCCAAAGGCATCTCCTCTGAATTGCAAGTACAGTCGCGCCGCACAATAGAATGCAGATTCCCGTTAACCGTTGACAGCGGCCAAGAGGCACATGAAGGTACCGACGAATCCACACACACACAGCGACAGGACGAAAGCGGCAGCCATAAAAACCGCGAGGAATAAAAAAGGCGAAAAAAAAACCGAGAAGCGGACAAGTTGCTTCCGCATTTTATGCGTTTTAAACGGCAGCCAAGCGTCTCCTCTGCGCTATTTGTTTCCCCGCTTCTTCCTTATTTTATTATATCCCGGCGTTGTCGTCGTCCTGCCGAGAGGAACGAAAATTCCCGTAATCTTATGCAATATTTGTTTTCGCCGCCTTTCTCGGCCGAGCTCGGCTCGGAGCTCTTCGACTATTTTAATTTGTGCATTTCATTTAATTTGCTCTGGATTTCCATTTACCCAAGCCGTCTATCTACCTTCCCCGCCCTCGTATCATCCTTGTCACGCATTCCTTTGGCTTTGCAATCCCTCTTTGCCGCTTTCCCCTCCTCCCCCTGTCGATTTGGAGGCCCTTGGAATGCGGCTTTGTTGCAGTTATTGTATCTTAGGGAACGACAAATGCTTTGAATTCCTCAGACTGCTTCGAGTTGCGAGCTATCAGGCTGGCGGGCTTCTTTGTTCCTTCGCTAAGAAGCTTGCAACCGCATCAAATTAACGGCCAACTCAATGCAAGCCACTTCAAGCAGCCTCAATAGCGACTCAATTCAATGCCGAATCGGCTTAAACAACGAGATACATTCGCTCCCACAAGGCAGACCAAATAGAGCGAGGGACTGAGGGAAAGGACATAGAAGGAGTTCAGTTTCCAAGACGTCCTTTCAATTAACCAGAAGAGAATGCTTCGACGCAGGCGTTAATTACCCAAAAGTGGGTGATGAAATGTGTGTGTGCGCGAGAGTGTGTGTGTGCAGATGAGAGAATAAGATCTGCGGTTTAATCTTCTTACACTTAAAATGCATTTACAATTTGTGATTTAAACATTCGCAGTCGCTCAAAACAAGCAAATATGAAATGAGAACTAATTTGTTGTAAGTTATTATTTGTTGCAAAGTCAACAAATTAATTGGAAACTGTTTTAATTTTCAACCACCAAAAGCCAAAAGAAAACTAAATTTTTTCTCAAAACAAGTAAACATGAAATGAAAACAGATTTGCTGTCGGTTATTTAAGAAATCTTAAGGAATCTTTTTTAGGAATAACCAGAACAATAAAATCAAAGTCAGTCAGAAAAGAAAAGACTTTAATTTATGTGATGCAAAGTCAATAAATTAATTGGAAATAATTTATAAATCCTTCTACCAAAAGGCCAACAGAAATATTCAACATATTCGTTCATAAAGGATCAACTTTGGAGGATCAATTTCTGTGGATCAATGTTTAATTTATATGATGCAATAATAAGGCTCCTAAAAATATTGTAAGTTGGTTAAAATATTTTATAATATTATCAATAAATTTTTTATTATTGTAAGCTTATTAATTTTTAATATTTAATTTTGTATTAGATACAAAACATAATTTAACTCCAAGTATTACTGGCTTCTGGGGTCTTTGACTGGGAAGAAGATAAAAAACTGCCACTCAACTGAATTTTTTACCATATTTTTTTGTTGTATTTTTCTACCACAATTTACAAGGCTTATTAAATGTTTACATGTTTCTATTTGAATTATTTCGTATTCATTGCCATCGGAATGCACTTGATTGGTGCACTTTTCTAAGTACTTTTAGGTTGGAATTCCTGCCATCTCTTTTGTTATTTTCTATTTATTCACTCAATTGATTCAATTATTTATGAATTGTTTTTACTTAATTTTTTTTTGTATATTTAATGAGAAAATGGTAAGGAGAGCAATTGTTGGGCCATAAAAGAGACCAAATTAAAGCCTATAATGAAAAATGTCTAAGTCATTGAAAAATTTCAAAACAAAATTAGTAGAAGTCGAAATTTGACTAATAACTATTTTAGGAGTTCAGTCGAATAGGGGATCAATTATAAATAGCAGTGGAAAGCGTTCCAAATAAAAGAAGTTTGTGGGATTATATACAGAAAATATGGATATAGACCGTTTATCTTGTGATATCGTCGGTTAAGCTCCTGAGGCTTACGCTTCTGAGGGCAAGCACATGCACAGGACCAAGAAGTGGCTCATGGCGGTCTTTTGCCCTTGAAGACGGCTCTGAAGCTGCCAATTATTTCTGTAATCTTCGACAAAAAGGAAAATTTCTGGGTCGTTGCCACAGAATTAAATAACGAGTTATAATGTGGGGATCTGTCCCGGTCTATGGCAGATAAGACTTTGAATTCGAACCTTTTAATCCATCAGTCAGAAGGAATTTCTATTATAGAATAAGACTATGTCAAGGGTATTTTTATTTGTCGCTGCCGAAGTTGAAAACCCATAAACATTTTTCGGTTTCACCGGTCTCCTTACCGCTTTCATGTAACTCGTGAGTTTCCACTTCCCAGGAATTTCTCGGGCTCCAAATGTCAGCCGCTGAGTAAACAGAGAATTGAATACAATAAAGCTTAGAATTTCACTTTTTGTTAGTGTTTGCCACATGACGTGAAACTTTAAACCTAAGCCCAAGCCAAATTATCAACAAAGGGTTTCAGTTTTTGGATGGGAAACCTGAAGCCAAACTGCCCCATCTAATCCCATCTTTCCCGATGCATTGATAAAAACATTCTACTCGCAAAAATGTGGAGTTGCGTTTGTTATGATTGGAATCGGTTATTTGAGAACTGCCGGTAAAGATCTCTTAACACCTCAGAGTTTAGGGCTGTGCTAAGTCGAATGCCATATGGGCAAACATTTGTAAGCCTCAGATATTTATTTTGAGTATATTGGCTTTCATTATGAATCGATGCGGGTTGGCTGCACAAGGTGTCTCTGATTTCTAAATGGGAAAACGTGCAGTTTCATTATTTCTAACCCGACTTGAATTCGCCTTAAGCAATTTCTGGTCTCCAGAATTTCAATATAAATTACGAAAAAGCTTTAGATTGTAAAGTAAAGTAGAGTAAGTCTAAGACATTTGTAGACCCCAAACTATAGATGAATCAGGAAGAAATCACGATTCGTGGTGCTCTCTCCCTTAATTAGACTTTAGAATCCTAAAGAGGCTGCCTTAAAAATTGAACCCAATGGCTGAGAGTTTTTCGCATATTACAGATTTAAAGATAAAGACTGAGGAGCATAAGTTTTAAATTCTATACCTAAACATTTTGATGCTAAGAAGGATTTTTTAAGGAAGCCCAAAAGCCTCAGTTAGCGGTGCGGATTGATCCGACCCCAAACAAATTGTGGGCTTCTTAGATGTCTATGCCTTTTTATATTCATGAATGTCTTTCACTTATCTCAGACCTATAATAACATATTTCAATTGAGCTACAAATAGTTCTATGAGTTCTCGAATTCGGTTTTGAATATTTTCCCCAGCTGGTGCGATTTCTTGCCCCAGATAAGGGATATTTTCCTTTCTTTTATATGTGGACTGTATATTTCTTGTTCATGCCTTGGGTAATAGGCCAAGAAGTAGTATTTAATCCGAAAATCAATCACGACTTTAAAAGCTCATTTCGAATCTTTCTAACCGGACAATTTCAAGTGCCAGTAAACTGAAATGAATCTGCTTTTGAGCTCATAAAAATCCACGGCCAGATTTGAATCGTGCTGCCAACTCGGCTTTTATTGCGCAAAGGACGAACTATTCAAATTCCGAGACTGACAACTGGTGACTTACCAGCCGCACTATAAAAGTCCCCGCGGAACTACCGACCTACAATCGATTGATTAATGCCTGAATTCAGCCCACCCGACGGGGTCGTTGGGTCGACGGGTCGGCTGGTGGACGAGGGAAAGCGTTTGGTCAGTAATGTGTAATTTATGGCGCTGCTCAAATTGAAAGTAAGCGCCATTAAAAAACAATAAACTAAGCATGTAATAAATTCAACATACCCCCAAAAAAGAGGCACACACATGAGCCGGCGGACGGCCTGATATTCAGGGGGTCCAGAAGGATGTGTGGGCAATCAAGCGCGGGTCCTCGACGGACGCATTACGTATGTGGATTCTGGGGCGGGAAAAACAGCAACAAAGGACGAAAAACGAAGGGGAAAAATACTAAAAATAAATATAAATATAAAAACAAGAAAAACAACGACGACGGCGTCGACCGCAGAAAGAAGAAATCGAAGGAAAAAACTACCAAATAAATTGACCAAATCTGCTGGATAAAAGGATTTGAAAGCAATTAATTGCCACCGCATAGAACCGAAGCCAGGGCATTTCCAGTTAGGTTAACCTAGGGCAGAGGTTACACTCCCACACACACCGTCAAAAAAGGATCACAGGAACCTAAAACAATTCCACTGTTTTTCTGGGGTTCGGGTTCGCAACAAAAAAACGATTATGCCGCGCTCAACGGCAGCAGGAGAGACCTCAGCGCCGGGCAGGGAAAAGGGTTCGGGGTGGGCGATTGGCAATTGATGTTGTTCAATAAAAATTGAGCAAAGTCGCAGCAAAGCAAAAAAACAAAGCCAAATGCCGGGCGAAATGTTAAATGTTCTGTTGGCCAAGTTCATTTCGGCATGGCAAGCAAATAATTCAATGTAATTAAAATTTTCCACCAATTGATGTTTGCTTGAGGCTGGAAGGCTTCTCCTCGTCAAATGATCGCTGCGTCAGTTGAATTCATCAACCCGAATGACTACGAATTCCTGAGATAACCAAAAGGAAGATTTAATCAGACCTTTAATAAAAAGCGTTGGGTGTCATTGCCTCTGAGACAAATTGGCTGACAGCCTTAAAGGATTTTAGGTACTTTATCGTAGGCCTGTTAAAAAATCCCTAATTAATGGTCACAAATTGTATAATCTTACTTAAAGAAGAAGAAGAGAAAACTTTTGCTCATCAGAAGCTCTAAGTCCCATAACCCGAAGCCTTTAATCCTCTTTGAAAGCCTCAAAGCAAAGATCTTAAAATGAAGATATTTTACCAATGACCACAAATCCTATTTCAGTAATCTTATATATTCTGTAAAGTATTCATGTCCGCCGCGTACAAAGACATCACCCTCTTGACCTGTCCACCCTTCATGAATGTATACTTTTTTTTATTCAATTTACTTATTACCTTAATCCTATAGTAATCTTATACGCACAACCCAAGGGCTTTATAAAAGATCCTAAATAAAGGTCGTATATTGAATAATCCTTATCAAAAGTGCTTTCATGAAGGTTCCTTAAAGCTAGTTCCCAACGAAAGGCCTTAAATCGTGTTGAAGGTCCTCATAGGTCTTCAATCTTAAATCCCTTCTCTCGGTCCCTTAATTAAAGACATATAATAAAGCTATTTATCGAAGACCCCAAAACGTATATCGAATGTCTACAAATGAGGATCCCAAGGATCCCATCGTTTATCCCTTAATAAACAATGATCAAAAAATAAAAGTACTTTGCCGGTTACCCCCAATCATATAATATTATTATTCCTATAGGTCCAATTGTAGAACCTTTAAAAGATTCATTTATTAAACTTCCCAAATCGTTTAATCCCAGCCAATTGGGTCCAATTCTCTGCCCAGATCTCTTTGAGTAACTTCATAGCGAGCGACATAAAGACGATTAATGACAGTCTTATAATCAATCCCCTTCCTATAAACAGGGGGAGATCGTCCATTTGCATGTTCTTTGCTGAAAGGCGATCGTGTGGCTTAGTCGGCAGTTGCTGGGGATAAAGAGCTTCTTTGTGGCGGCTTCTGATGGAACAATAATTTCTTATTCTACGCGATGAGCTTTGCTAAGTGACCAGAAAATCGAATTCTTGGGAAGAAAGGCTTTAAAATAAAGATTCTTTGACCCTAAAATATCTTTAAACGCAGAAACCTGATTATATTCTCCTTATCGCACTTTTTAATTCCAGACATTGTAAACCAGTTAAGGAAGATTATAAAATAGATTATTAAAAGATACTTTGGCCCTAAAAGGTCAAAAGCCCAATTAAATCCCCCTCATTTTACTTTTATAATTCCAGATTAATTGTATTCCAGATCGAATATCTCTGATCGACGCCCTTTAAGTAAAGGTTCTTAACAAAGACTCACAAAGACTTTTCGTGGGCCTCAATCGTAAGTTCTTTATAAATTCTTATTGAAGGAACTCAGTTGGAAAGAAGAATCTAAGATTTTTTGTAGCATTGCCCCGTTGATTTCTTAGGCAAAATCACCAAGATCTTCCTGAAATTACTGCTTTCTAGAGACACAAAAGATGCTGAGGTATAAATCTTTCCTCAAATGCTTAAGACTATCTTCCATCTTCTATTCTAATCTTTGCCGTAGCGCTTGCTTTTTCTCTGTTCGCACCTGACCAGGATTAATGGAGCGCAAAGGTTGGTGGGGAAGTGCGTGAGATTAATTCTTGATTATTGACGGCCCTTGAAGAGAAATTCGAGACTGGTTGGGTGCTGTGTCAAATTGATTGCCAAATTTTGCAATTCATTTGAGTTTCTACTTCGGCGAGCATTTGCGTAGTTGCCATTTGATGCGAGTGACAAACCGGTCCTCCGGCAATTTCATGTTGCATTTGCTCTCATCAACACCTGCAAGGACATTTGATATTTATTAATGCCAATTGAATTTAGCAAATATGATTTCCTTGGGTATTTACGAGTAGAATAATTTTGCCCTGGCCAACACAGCCAGACCGACCGGCCGACCGAAGCCACCAAAAGACGAAAAGACGTGGTGCCCACAATTTCAGTTTATGTTTACGCTTAGTTCCCAAGTTCAGTTCCGGCTCTCTGGGTCCTCGGTCCTCGGTGCTCGGTCCTCACCATGGGCCGCTTCTTGCGGTTGTCTGTTTGCTATTTGCTTTCATACGCCCCGTTGCACAACTGCATTTGTTTGCCAACGTCTGTGTGTGCGATGTCCGACTGCCTGCTGTTTTGCTGATGTTTCACGAGCAGCCCCCCGACCCCAGACTCGGGCTGGGCACCAACGCCAGCGGAAGCAGCAGCAGCAGCTCTTGTGGTTTATTATAGTTGCATATATCATGCAAATGCGTTCAAAATTGGGCGAGCTGCAGGGGCCAGGTCCATGGTGATGGTGACAGCCAGTGTTGTCGGGGTTATCCGAATTTTTAAGGCCATGAAATTGGCGAAAAACTGTCTTTGATTTAGTGTTGTCCGGGTCGAATTCTTCCTTATCGACGACGACGTGGCCTCGACCAAAATAATTTTATAAATTTTCATAGTTTTCATTTTGATTAAAAGTGCGGTCGTGGCTTTTGTGGCAAGGATTTTCGGTCAACTCGAGGGCTCAAACAACCTGAGCAGCCTCTTCATTCCCCCCTCTCGCCCGCCGTCCGGACCTTCTCTTGAGAATGCCGGGCTGTGTGTGTTGGGCAGGAATGGCTTGTGGGCTTTTTGATGCGGTGCTGTGCAACCCGAAAGTACACTTAAGTGAATAAATGAACATTCAATTATTTTCAAGCATGGGCTTTTTGAGGAACTTTAAGAATTCCCTCGTCGCACCTGGGCTTCAAAAATTCCTTTGGCTTATCCTGTCGCTCAATGCCACAAAATAAAAGCTGCGCTGTACGCAACGTTTAAAGATTTTAATTGCACAAGAAATTCCCTGCCAAAGAT
>JBAMCP010001279.1:0-12271 GCA_037075105.1 Lissocephala sabroskyi | reverse complement strand
CCACTCGAAAAGCCCCGGCTGGTTAGACTTTTTCCCTCTACTTTGGCACGTTTCAAAATTCATATGACAAATCCGTGCCGACAATTGGCTCACTGCTGAGGCTGGAGGGAAATTAAATGTGCTAGGAAATGATTGAATTCTAGAAGAATTTCTAGAAATAAAAGTAGGCAACTAGAGGACGAAATTGGACTATTTAAAAGGACTTAAGTATTCCAAGAAACTGTGAAAGATTTTGGGAATTTCAGTTGACCACGAACCAGGCCTAAAGAAGTCGAAGGTTTGAGTTTTAGGAAGAAATTCCTTGAGTTGATCTTACGTATATTTTAGCGGTTTTAATGAAAGATTTCTTTCAATTTTTCAGACTCATTTTCAAGACGAAAATAGGTGCCAAATTTCAGTGTCTTTTGCCGCCTTAAGCTACCGTTCGAAGGACTCGATCTTGCTTATATTTTAGGGGTCCCAAAAACATTCCTCTGTAATCTTTTAAAACTAATTTTCAAGCTTAAAATAAGTTAGAAATTGCAGCGCCTTTAGTCACCTCAAGCTTCCCATGGAAAGACTTTCATTGCTTTTGTTTCTTTCACAAGGTTCCCTTAAATTTGTCCATAGAAATTATAAAGAAATTCTTTGACTCCATCATTGAGGAACTTTAAGTCGGGTTTCAAAATGATCAAAATATAAACCCCAAGAACCCTCCAAAGATCTCTCAAAACAGCTTCTTTAAGCATTTACAAACCAGCATTCCCTTTCGTTGTCCGCCCCTTTGCCGCAATTTTGTAATTGGCCTGCATGAGTGCTAAAAGGACATCAGTCAGTTTGGGGCAGGGGGAGGACGTCTGACTTTATGGCCATACGAAAATTTAATGCTCTTATCGGTCTTACCATAAAATGACCCGCATAAATGGTCAATGGTCTCCCCCAACCCCTTGCGGGTGTGAAATATCAGCGGTTGACCGACCGCCCCACCGGACGGGCAGACGGAAAGACAGTCGGACATCTGGGCCAATAAAAGTGTCAAATGAAATGCGCATAATGAGCAGCCACCCGAGCCGGGGGAGGAGTTTAAAATGCCAGGCATCGTTAAATTTCACTTAAAGCTGCGCCAGGACATCATCTCCCCTCCTTGGCATCCACGCGCCTGCTTATCATTTTATCTTTATTGGCCGACAGAGAGAACCGCGGACTGCGGGCTTGGCTGTCATTTGATTACAACCGCCGAGCATATGGCCGGGGCGGTTGGGGATAGAAACGCCCACTGATTTCGCTTTCAGTGATCAACGGTCGGCAAATCGGTAAGTCGAATTGCTGGTAAGACGTCCAGGTTGCCTGCCGCACACATGTAAGCCGGGCCCAGGGACAATGACAGGACACAATGTTGACAACTTCCAGTTGAGGGCACAAAGTAGCTGCCCCAAGCCAAGCCTCTTGCCTACTGATTGTTGTCGTCTGTGCTCGGCCCCAAGTAATCGCCACAATAATCTGTCAACGGCAGCTGTTGATGTCATAAAAACCTTTGAAGATGTCCTCCCACACACACGCACACCCTGACAACAACAACAAGAGCAACAATCGGGGGTAATGATAATTTGCCACAATTTACACTCGACTCTGCCGGTTGGGGCCATCGGTTGGCGTCCTTCTCGTTCCTTCCTAATGACTGCGATAAAATCATTGATGATGCCAAAAGCTAATTGAATGTTAATCGCCGGCCAGCTGGGGAGTTGGGGAGGGGCACAAATTTCAAGTACAAAGCAACACAAAAAAATCAAACGGGTCTGCGGAGTTGGTGAGTTCGTTGGGGTCCGTGTAATTTGCATAAGATAATGATAAATCAACAAGCAGCGGGAATTGCCACAGCGAAAAGACAAACGCCGGCGACCTTCAGACAGCGGAAAGAATTCGATGGGTGGACGCGCCTCCTGCGGCAAACGAATCCTTTTTTTTTTTGGGTAAGTTGACTTTCCTGGTTTCTTGCATTTTTGTTGACTTGAAGAGAAGCAAGTGAAAGTTTGGGTTTTTCTTGAAATTTTTCGCGTCTTAAAGACTCTTGGATTCCTGGTTTTCCTCACAGGTTTTTATAATCTCTTTTTTTTTCAAATTTATTCGTAAATGTTTTGCGTTTCCTTAAAAGATATTTCTGCTTCTTATCTGCTGTCTTTTGGATTACCTTTCTGAGTTCTTTCTTGGTTTCTTTCTGGATACTTTGATAGTCTCTTTGACAATTTCTTTTGCTCTTTTATTGAGTCTTTTTTACGCGTTCTTTCCTAAGATTTTTTAAGGAATTCGTTTAAGTCTTTTTTAAAAATAGAATCTCCCATACTTTTAATTCTCATTTTCTCCTTTTATATTCCTTTTCTAAGACCCAATCCTGGCTTCAATTTGGTGGCATTTATGGGAAAATTTCCAGGTCTCATCTATATGGATATCTTTGATTTCTTTTGGTTCTTAAGAAGCTTAAGCCCAAGAATCCATTTAATAGTCTCACCCAGATATCTCCGAAGCTTCTTTCTTGGGTTTATATGGGATTCCTTTTATCCATTTTCCTGGTACTTTTTTCACCTATCAGCTTTGAAATATTTTTCTTCCCTCTCTTTTTTTATTTTCTCTTCCCTTATTTTCTGCCTTCAAGGCTTCTTTTCTTTCTCCCTGGTTCTCTTTTCAACTCCCTGCTGTCCTCTTTACCTTCTGGTCTCACCCTGTGCCTGGCCAACCCTCGACACGAATGTGCCTTCTTCAATTTGTTGATTTCACACAACAGAGCAAAAATAAAATACAAACAGTTAAATTAAAAATTAAATTTTAATCTCTACTCTCAGCCAACCAACCACCCCCGGCTGCCCCGCCCACCTGCCTTGTCTGGCGTCGCCCCTGGCGAAGGATGCGTATCAGTCGGCCGCCGTCGCCTTGACTTTGTCTAGGGAAACTGGCGGTCCTCGTATCGCGATGACACCCCCAGACGTTGGACTTTTCTTTGTCGGATTTGCTGGGAGTTTTAAATTTAAAACTGCGGACACGGAAAACATTGGAATTTGCATGTTTGAAGTGGCACAGTTAGGATTGCAGGCAGCCCGCAAATTGCAATTGGCAACTGACAACCGAGGAACATAAAATGCACGCAACATGCGAATTTTGCAGGCCAAATGGTCAGCCCTTTTCACGTTTGTCATGGACATCGTGTGACGGCTCCGGGGGGCGGCTGAGGCTGCCCTCGGGCTCTGTTGTCAAAGTAGACAAATAGGACGGTTGGGCCCAGGCGGGGGCGGGGGGCCCACATAACTAAACTGGCAAATGCAAAAAGGCCCGGCAGATGCATCAATCGTCTAATTGTTTGCCGAGACAGGGAGAAGGAGAAGACGGCGATGGGCCAAGGAATCGAGGAGACACCCGGAGACACCGACGTCATAATGTCCATCAAATTACAGTCGTGGCCTAAAATGCCCAGCCAGACTCAAGGGGCGGAGGAGGGGAGGAAATGCCGTCCTCGTTTTGTTTGTTTGTTTGTCTGTCTGCCTTTGCTGGCAGGAGGAAGCGAGGGGGGAAGGCAACGTGGGTTAGGTAAATTTGATTTATGACTTATTATGCGTCTTATGTCCTTTCATAATTTAATTATACGAGGCAGACGAAGAGAGATAAATAGGAGCGGGGCAGACAAACTGCAGTTTTTGTGAGCGACAGGCGGGCACAGTGGGGCAAAGTTGGAGAACAAATTGAAATTTGAACAGAGAGAGAAAGAGAGAAAGTGAGGAAAAGAAGAGTGTTAAAGAGAGAGATAAAAAGACCGAAGTCGAGAAAAGAGAGGGAAAAGTAGAGAAGAGAGAGGACAGAGGGAGAGATAATAAGATCAAGAGCGTGAAAAAGAGAGAGAGAAAAAAGTAGAGAGAAGAGAGGGAGAGATGAGAGTTATAGTGGGATAGAGAGAGAGAGAGGGAAAAAGAGAGAAGAGAAAGAAAAAACTAGAAAACAGAGAGAGGAAGTCAGAGAAGATAAGAGAATGACAAAGATCAAAAGAGAAAGAGAGTTAAAAGGCAGAGAAGAGATAGAAAGACTGAGAAAGAAATTAGAAAAGAGCAGGGAAAATAGAATAGACAGAGTGGGAGAGAAACAGATAAATAGATGGTGATAATATTATACATATAGAATAAGAAATAGAAATAGAGAAGTGAGAGAGACTGAAAGATCTTGCAAATAGCGGAGCCTGAAATGGAGTGCACGATAAGAAAAGCAGTGAAAACGCAACAAAAAGAGCAAGAGAGAGACAGAGGAAGAGCGAAAGTGAGAGAGACTAATAATTGATTGGCGTTAAAAGAAAAAGATAAAAAGAAGAAAGGAGATTTAGCTTAAGTCGAAATCAAGGCATTCAAGTAAGTCTTCCTCTTTCTATTTGTAGGAGATTATAAAGAACTTGTAGACGTAGAAATAAGGCTATAAAAATAAAGTGGAAAACTATGGAAGGAACACAGCAGTGACAGATTATAATGGCAAAGTCGGAAGAAAGCGAATGATAGAAAGAAACCCAATATGAGATAGAGAAAAGAAATGGGACAGATGATGAAGTAAAAGGGAAAGCAATGAAAGGGAAAGTAAGCCAATTTGATCTGTTAGAATTAAAGAAACAGCATTCCCAGCATTTTAATGATTCTATAACCAC
This sequence comes from Lissocephala sabroskyi, assembly GCA_037075105.1. NCBI lineage: Eukaryota > Metazoa > Arthropoda > Insecta > Diptera > Drosophilidae > Lissocephala > Lissocephala sabroskyi. The sequence goes on along the minus strand of JBAMCP010001279.1, from coordinate 7,623 downwards.
AACCATTTCCAAATTCCCAACCAAAACTATTAACCTCAGTCCACTGTGCCTTGATAACTTCAGCAGTGTAATCGACAGTGTGACTCTGTGGCTTTTCACATTACCGCCCCGGCAAACAGACAAATGGACAGACAGTCATGAGCTACGCAGATTCCCAGCAGATACATAAACACAATGAGCAGAGTAATTTTATTTAAATCATGAAAATGCGTTTACGAAAATTGCATTGCAACAAATGTTTGCGCTCAGTTGCATGCGCAAGCAGTTTGTGCAAACGCAGAGCCCGCAAAAGGACAACAAAATCAGAGAACGACAACAGGACAATCAGACAGGCCAACCCAACATCGACATGGCCCACGGTAGATGGCAAATGACAAACGGGCCAAAAAGCCAACTGGAGGACAGAATGGACGTGTCCATGGGCCGGGCCGGGATGCTCGGCAAATGTAATTAAAATGCAGTTAGGCCGAGCAAACGAACAGCCGCCGAGGGGGTGGGGCGGGGGGAGCGACGTGTGTGTTTGTGGCATTTGAAATGAAATTGAAATAAATTATTGACTAATTGTCAGGTCAAATTCGAGAGACAGCTTCCCGGCGATTGGGGCAGGACTCGCCAAACAAAAGGCAGCTAATTTTGAGACAACCCCGCCCACAATCTTTTCCCGTGTCTTGTGGCTTTTAATTTAAATTGATTGGAAAACGGAGGCGGGGTCAATTTGTCTGGGGACTTTTCAAAAAATTTGACGCCCGTCAAATTTTGCCCTGAGTGAATTTTATGCAATTTTAAATTACTCTCCCTCCCCCCAACCCCTTGCCCATCGCCTACTCCACTGTCTTTCATGTTGGGCTCTTTGAATTCCATTAATCGCCCGCAAAGGCTTTGGTACTTTTCGAAATGTCAATCGAGATTAATCAACGGTACCGGCTCCCCTCGATTACGTCGTTGTCTGTGTCTCTTTTTTGGCAGTTATATCAGCACAAAAACCCGTTAATTAACCCACAATAATCGTAACAAGTGCAAAAACCGCATAACGCACCAAGCAACGCACACCCAAAATGAAGTGTGGAATACTCTTTTTGTGGAGGTTGACATTGTCGACATATGAGATAATATCTTAGAAAAGATATAAAGGAAAATAAATCTCAAAAGGAAACAGATTAAAAAGCTGAGATCGGGAATCGGATTTTAAAATCCACAATGAGAGTATCTAAAGTATTATTTATGTGTACTTAGTTTCATATTGGAATTAATTCCTTAACCGAAATATATGGAAATGTAGGTAAGGTATATGTTTGGGAGTTCCAGAGGTTTAGGAATCGAATCGCCGAGAAGCAAGTTTTAGTCAAAATCTTTGCCACAGAGAAAAGCCATAAGAAGAGTACCTAAAAAAATCCTTATTCGAAATCTATAAAGAAATTTTGCTAATTTTTTTTGGGACTTCAGGAGTTCAGGATTAGAATTGCCAAGAAGCGAGTTTAAATCAAAATCTTTTAGGTGAGACAAAATTAATCTAAATTATTCTTTATGACCAACCAATTTTTCTATATTTATTCCTTATTCTAGAATAGATTTCCACTATTTATTTTTTTTTTTAATAAAAAAATTTGATAATCACATTTATTAATTCAATTGTTTTTCAATATACGAGTATATTTTGTTATTTAATTGGATTATTTCTTTTTAATTTTAATATATTATTTTTATTCTTCTTAATAAAAAGTATAGAGCCCAACTTAAAGAAGATAACTGACTTTTAAATACAGCCTTAAGATTCTCATAAATAATAAACCAATTTTAGGTTTCTGCTTATTCAAATTAAAACCTCAACTAGAAGTTCCCTCACTTTCGTTCGTAACTCCCTCCCACTGCCAAAAAGAGTAACTGCCGAGCCCCAATTAAATTGCGTACTCATTAAGCCCTTCCTAGAGCATTGGCAGCTGCGTGGGCCCCGCAGGCGATATTTCCATTGAATGGCATTGAAAACAACGAGGGAGGCTGGGCGACAGGTGAGCGGCGCTGCCGATTGAGAGGCGGGGGCAGCGGGGCGACGAGAATAAAACCCAAAAAACGTAACCAAAACGATTTCAATTTCATAAATCGGCAAATCGAATGAATCGACAGAAACGGCAACATCCACCAAATCAACCGAATCGACCGAATCGCGACCTCAGGGGCCGCCGGCCTAGCAGAGTGTGCAAAATTTTCATGAAGGGGGGAATAAATCCAATTAAAAGACACGAAATGTAATCGACCAACAGACACGCCAAAACGGTAACACCAACATTGCCGCCCCCGCCCCCGCCGCCGAACCTCGCCCAGCCTATTGAATTATCACCTGGCGAAGGCCTCTGCCGACGCGATGACGTCGCAAAAATCTAACCGCCCGGCAATTGCGCCGTTTACTGCCGGCGATTAGCCCAGAAAGGCCTTTCAAGATTTTGCTATGAAATTATCTTTTTATTAACAAGAAAAAACAACAACAGAGGGGGCGGGCGGATGCTTAGAAGCCCCAGTGAGTGCCGAAGCCATCGAAGCTCATGTGGCTGACCATTTCAGCGGGCGAATAGTGGACGGTCTGGGCGCTTCCATAGCTTGAGACGCCGGGGGCATTGTGGGTGTAGGTCGTGGCCGAGGGTCCGTGGTTCACATTCGTCGTAGCCAAGGGAGCGGCATAGGCGACGGTCTTGGCCACGGGAGCGGCATAGGTGACGGTCTTGGCCACGGGAGCGGCATAGGCCACGGGAGCGGGGGCGGCGTAGGCCAGGGGAGCAGGAGCAGCCACGACGGTCTTGGCCACGGGAGCGGCATAGGCCAGAGGAGCTGGAGCGGCTACGATGGTCTTGGCCACGGGAGCGGTGTACACAGCCGGGGCGGCGTAGGTCTTGGCGACGATCGGAGCTGGGGCGGCATAGACAGCCGGGGCGGCGTAGGTCTTGGCGATGACTGGGGCCACAGGAGCAGCATAAGTCTTGGCGAAGACGGCGGGGGCTGGGGAGTAGACGGTCTTGGTGATGGCGGGAGTGATCTCCACGGATTTCTCGAGGACCGGAGCGGCGACCACAGTCTTGGCGGCTACAACAGGCGTGGCCTGGGTGTACAAAGGCGCTGGGTAGCTCACAGTCTTGGCAATGGCCGGGGTGTAGACATTGTTGCTGATGCGGGTGTCCGTCTTGCGGACACTGGAGTAGGGCGTGTCCACGGCCTTGGAGTAGCTGCTGACGGTGCCGCCAAAGGAGCGCACCACATTCTGCTGGGTGGCGGCCACGGCATCCACGGAGGGATTGGCCACGGCCAGATGGCTGGCAATGAGGCCGGCATTGGCGTAGGCCAGCAGAGCGCAGAGCGAGACGAGCAAACGGAAAGCCATGGCGGTGAGTTGATCAATGGATCGTTGAATTGAGACTGGTGATTTTGTTGGGCAAACATTGCGGTTTTTATATGCCTGGCGCGGCTTGAGGTTTGATCGAGGGTGTGTGTTGGCCAATTGCTGGCTCTTATAAATTAAATGGAGTAATTAGGTTTTCAAAGCCGTCCGTGTCCGTCAATTCAACGCGGGCCCACGAGCCGTATTAATCAGAGTTTGGGGGTCGCCTCCCAAAGCGCCCACTCAATTCAATTTGGAGGCAATGCCAGGCAGCTGCCTGGCCGCCCTCGACTTGGGCAATTTCAATAAATATTCATCATACCCAAAGACAAAAAAAAAGGAACAATAAGAGCTTCTGAAAAGGAGAGGGGGCGGGGTTGAAATTATGGCCCAAACTTCTGGCCCCTGGAGCGGCAGAAAAAATCATAAACAAGTCGAACTTTCCTCCCTCAGATGACACCTCCCAAATTTGCCGCCTGACTGGAAGTCAATTTAATGTAAAGAGCAGGGAAAAAAAAGTTTTACCCTCATGATTTTTCCTGTTGAGAGGAAAATTTATGAGCTCTTATGCAAGAAACTTCACTTGGAAGTTTTCCTCTACAAATTTTGTGATTTATCTGGGCGATTTTCGTTTTCATTAGCGCGAATATTGAAGTGCCACCCGAACCAGTTTGCTTTTCGCTTTGGGGCCCGGCTTAGGCCTAAAGTCGATCTGTCACACAACCACTGCTGGTGTGTTTGGCTTTCTATTCAAAGTCCGCCCTGCTGACCGTGAAATTCACCGAATTGACCAATTTTTGAGCCCGAGTTCCGTTTGCTATAAAAATCCACTCGCCCACTTCGATCAGCATCAGTTGCATTCCATCAACCGTCCACCAAACCAAACCCAAAAAATGGCTTTCAAGTTCGTTTTGTTGTCCTTCTGCGCTGTCCTCGGCGCCGCCTCCGCCGGCCTGGTCGCCCCCGTGGCCACCTACGCCGCCGCCCCCGTCATCGCCAAGGTCGCCCAGCCCCACTTCGATGCCGTCGGCACCACCCAGCAGAACGTGGTCCGCTCCTTCGGCGGCACCGTCTCCACCTACTCCAAGAACGTGGTCACCCCCTACTCCAGCGTCAGCAAGGTCGACTCCCGCATCACCAACAACGTCTACACCCCGGCCGTGGCCAAGACTGTCTACAGTGCTCCCGTCATCGCCAAGACCTACGCCGCCCCTGCCGTCTATGCTGCCCCCGCTCCAGTCATCGCCAAGACCTACGCCGCCCCGGCCGTCTATGCTGCCCCTGCTCCAGTCATCGCCAAGACCTACGCCGCCCCTGTGATCGCCAAGACCTACGCCGCCCCCGCTGTCTATGCTGCCCCCGCTCCTGTGGTGGCCAAGACTGTGGTGTCCGCCCCTGTGGCTTATGCTGCTCCTGTGGCTGCCCCCGCTGCCTTTGTGAAGTACTCGCCAGCGGCCACCGTGGCCCATGTGACTTTCGATGGATTCGGCGCTCATTGGGGCTACTAAAAATGCACGGCTGAGTTGTTGAAAATTTTGGAAAATTTTGTTGATTTGTAAACAGAAAATAAACGCGATTCTGTCATAAAAAATACGACAAGGCTTTTAGCTAATTAAAGTGGGAAGGCAAAGAAAAAAACAGGGAAACTCCCCGGCCCATTTGTCCGCTCGTTTAATGGGGCGTATGTGTGACATAATTTAAAGCGGTCGTGGGGGGACTTCAACTATTTAGTGACAAAGTTTGTGTTTGTCTTTGTGGCCAAGGGTGTGAAAAAAAGGTCAGTAAAAATATAAAAACAGTTGGCCAAAGTTTAATGAGGCAGATGAACCGCCGACCCGTCCACTTGACCGTGTCGAGTGGGTGTGCGTGGGTGTGGAAAGGGTACAAACTTTTTAGGGCCAAAAAACAAAAACATTTGCGCGCCAGGCAGTCAAAACTATTTAGACCATAAAGTTGGTCCTGTTCCCCAAAAAAAAAACCGAACAGAAACGGACAAATCCGCCTTTTAGTTAAGGAAACTTTAAGCGATTTTAAAACGAACTCAGGAAAAAGATCTTGGGATTTTCTCTACTTAAATTTCAAGCCTTAAATTTCGGTAACAAAAATTTTATATTTTTATGCATTTTGTCCCACTGTGCGGCTTTGAATGTCGTGTCCGAAATTCCGCATTTTATGCATTTTGAAATGGTCGTGAATTTTTTGGCTGGATTGTTTTTTATTTCCTTTGCCCGTCGCCCGACGTCGTCCTGAGCAAATAAAACAGAAAGCGAAAATTTAATGCCGACAACAATGAAATTTATGGGATGCGCCGTCACAAATCGGACCAGCGTTGTCCTTGAATCCTTTCAGTTCGCCGCGTTCTTACACTCGGATTTGTATTCATTCCACTCCACTCATCTTTCCCTTGACCAAAAGGCAAAGCTTGCAATTCGCTTGGTCCTTGTTGCTGGAATAGTTTTTCAATTCGTTTGGAGCTGACATGCTTTGTTGATTTCTTTATTGGCTCATGCATATGCAGACACAATCAGGGAAGCGCAGGAGGAGACAGGACACTCAAGTGTTTATCGTTATTGATTGGAGCAGCCGTGAAATATGAGAAATGCAAGAGATGCCGGCGTCCAATTTGTTTTGCATACAAATTCAATACACCGCCCACTTCTACTTCTTTTTAGTGTCGGCGGGAATCGGAACCGAACTTGGAATGTCCTCAATAATCACTTCGGGTGCCACCCGGTGAACCAAATAGCAGCGATAGAAGCTCAACCAAATTAAATACGCGAACTGGGAAGTGAATTAAATTTGAAAATTCGCTAAACAAAATTCAAAGATCTCCCCAAACCTGCAGCGCGGAGTTGGCCAATTCGATGCGCAGGATATTCAAACCATGCTGTGACATAAGGAGACAGCCTTCTTTCCTCAACTGCTGCAGGGACACTTTGTCTCGGGCATAGCAGCGATCGGGAATGCCGCCCCTTTTCAGGTAATCATCGGGCCCAAACTTCCCACAACAATTGTGCTGAAGAGAGAATGTAATTGAGGAATAAGATTCTCCGATTCTTTTACCTTTTCCTCCAGCTCTCTTAAGCCCCTAGAGCTGCCCCAGGCCCGATGCACAGCCGCGGACATCGGAAATCGCTGGGTCAGCACTAACAGAACCATCATCTGGGCCCAAGTGGCCAGGAAAAGCAAATAAATCATCTGAAAAAGAGTGGAGGACTCAAAAACTCTTTGGGTTTTGCTTTTGGCTGTCCTACGTCTTTCAGTTTTTTCCTTTTCTGCAAGGCCACCACGAAGATGCTGCAGACCAGCAGGACAATGCAGGCCACATCCACTATAACGGCCATTATGTCAAAAGGCACGAACTTGCACTTCTCACAGTCCCAATAGCAGCGGATCATGTCGATAAAGTGCAGACAATCCACGGTATTTGCATACTGCAAAGAAGCCTTGAAATCATAAGGATCGAGGGTTGCCAGGCCTTACCAAGCAAAGGAGAACGAGGATATAGCAAACCCCCTTAAAGGATTTCAAAACGAACATGGTGAGCAGATAATTCTCTTTTTTTCCAAACGACAGCTAAGTCAAGGAATCGAATGATAAAAGGTTTAAATTTAGGACCTCAAAGGTTTTCCCAGGTAAAAACAGAATGCTGAGAATTTCCCCGTGGAATTTAGTCTGATTTTGCATAGATTCTTTGAGTGCCAGGAATTAAAGGAAGCTGGCGGGCGGCCGCTGGCTGGCCGCTAAAACCAACTACGGCCAGGAATTTTTTAATCAAACAGTTGCCATTAATTACTGCAAAATTCTGCCCGGCCACATAACAGACATTTTTTCGACAGCAACTGAAAGTCGTACGCGTTGGCAACGAATGAATGAAAGCGGCACCGACGACAGCCAAGAAAATAAAACCTCCACGAAGAAAAGGCGGCCACCGAAAACCCCCTCAGGGTGGGCGCCAGCCCTCCGCATGTGTACGCTGGAATCCCAACTTGTAACCACAGCAGCCGGGCCAGCCAGGCGGGCAGGAGGCGAGGACTTCCATTCAGCGCAACTAAAAATCAAATTAGGTGCAAACGAGCGAAGAGCACAGCCCGCGGCGGCTGTCAGTTTGCTGGGGTCTGGGGAGGCGTGGCTGGTGTAATGAATAATTTATCCTGGCCGCGATGATTTTCTTTTTTTTTGGTAGTAGCTTTTAGTTGAAATTAAAATTTTGCGGCCGCCTCGCGTCGGCTCACGCGGAAATCGACTTTATTTTCTTG
>JBAMCP010001278.1:0-24976 GCA_037075105.1 Lissocephala sabroskyi | reverse complement strand
TAATTCACATTATTATAAATCGTGATTAAGCGTGTGCAGATTTATATCAGTGATGACCGTAAATCGAATTGTTCACGACTGGCTTCCGTTTTCCGCACCGCATGTCGAGATTCAATGAACCGAGTGCAACGGGCCCTCGAGGAACCTACGAAGGCGGCTCAGGAGCTGGCCGACTGCCTTGATAACCGTATCTCAATGCTTGGCGATTTCAGACTTGGGGCCGTCGTCGAGCGTGCCCGCCCCGAAGACCCCAGGCAAACAGTGAGAGGTGTCGGTCCAAAGGAATGCAGAGGTCACCCGCACACCCTCATGCGCAGCTGAATATTAACCTAAGGACCAACTTGGTAATCGCTCCGGGAGTAGCCCACCGGCCTGGGATTATTCAGCGAATCCTATAGGCCTGAAGAGGACGGTTCTGAACTGCAGGCACTTGAGAATAGGCTTCAATCTGGGCATGTGGTCTCAACCCAATGCTGTTGACCGATATCCCAGGATTCAATACTCCCCGCCCACAAGCTTACTTTTCAGCTCATTCCACTTTTTTTGAATAGCGGGATTAAAGTTATAATTGCTAGCAGGGCAAAGAGTGTATTTTCACCGGTGGTCATCCAAGCGGCCAACAGCATTAATTTAGGCAAGGCCCCGCGGATATGACCCCAATCCGCCCTAAAAGGTATGTAGCGATCTTCGGTCGGTCCTTTGGCCAGGAAAGCCACGAGGCGGACGTCAGATCCACTTTCTGCGGTTGTGACTACGCACAGGATACTAAACGTTGCCTCTTTGAGCGTCTGCGTGGCCTGGAGCCCATCCGATCCCTCAGAGCTTGACACGCAGGCTACAGTTGCAGAAGGAGGTGCATGACCAGTGGAAAGCATTGCCAAGCAACCGTTTTACAAGCTTCCCCAATTATCTGTGCCCATTTAGTTTAAGCATTTTGTTAATAATAAAGGAAAATTATAAAGGAACAAAATGACGTGGGCTTTTCCGGTTTCCGGCACTCCCCAGCCAAGGGGTGCAGCGTACCGCTATTCGAGCGGAGTGTTTGCCGAAAGAACAACAGTCCCTATTATTTGCCATGATCCTATCAAGTGACAATGACAGGATTTCAAAATTATCTCATGTGCTTCACGCTCCCTTGTCTCCTATCCATGAGTGTTCATAGGACTTCTCAATTGCTCTTGTGGGCTGGGCAGGCGGTGGGGAGACTTAAAGTAATTGAATTTTTCGGCAAGTGAGCAATTGCACAAGTGCTAGAGGGTGTCCCTCGGAAGGAGCGGGGGTTTCACGCTCTAGTGGGCTTTTCAAGGAGGAGGGAGGCCTCCCGGTCGGGCTGGGCTGAGGAAGCCACGGTTTCCTCAGTTCCCATACTGCTCAATTCGAAGAAAATTAAATTCTCATTTCAAATCGTCAAAAAGCACCAACAAGGAAATGAGGAATCTTGTAAAATACGTCCTTAGGTTTCTTTTCGAAATTTAATTGGCTTCCTTAGACACCAGAAGGAATTCAAGCGAGAGATTCGCGTTGAAAGTCATTCAACACGAACTTTGCGCAGGTTGTCCTTGCATCTCCAACGGATATTTTTGAACTCCTTAAGATTCTCAAAGAGAAGCCAAAAGAATCTTTCGTGGTCCCATCTGAGGTCCTTCTGGGACGCCGTGGCGGCTGAGCAGACTCCCGAACATCGTCTAATCCTCTTTTGAAATTGGTAGGCTTCAATAATTTTAAATTTACTAAATCAATTTGACAGGACCTTGCCCTCGAATTGAAGTGCCTAGAAGGAAGGCAGCCATCGCACTGTTCCATTCGATAAACACCTTTCGGCGAGACGACAGCAGACCGGCCGGCAGCCAAATAAAAGACTCTACAAGGAGGCGGAGTTCCTTGCTTTTCCCAAAGGTCAATTATCTTTTGACCTGTAGACTCAAATCACCTTCCCTAGTACGGGAAGGGGGAGGACAGGGTTGGCGGCTTCTGGCTTAAATTCAAATACAATCTGCCTATCGAGGAGAGTCCGTCCGAAGTGAATGTTTACTCACATGTAAAGTGGATTCGAGGGGAAACCAGCCCAGGGGTTGACCATGTGTGTTCACCACACAGAGTTGGTTTTTCTACCCGTCGAATGGAAAAATGAAAAATGGCGCACGTAATTTGTTGATTGAAGCGCCCCAGAAAGTCAAACATACGGCGGGTGGGCCGGCTGGATTCCGAAAAAGAGTTTCAAGGGTCAAACCCAAAATGAACTTGGTGGGGTCCTAAACCGCTTAATTTCCCAGGGAAACATCCTTTGGAGAAGGCACAGGAAACAGGCGAGCCGAGTGTTTTGTCCTACTTATCCCATTAACCGTTACATTTATATTCATTTATGTTTTCCTAACTGCTCTTTGGTGTTCTATTGACACTGCCGGTTCTCGCACTTTGAAGGAAAGTTCTAATCCGACAAACGATGATTAATATTCCGCCGGCCAAGCGAAGTGTGTGTAATTAGATTTGGGCAATGATTTGCAATATGATTGGATGGCGGCAGCTTTCATGTCCCAGCAATTAGCAAAAGGCACTCAAATCACTCAACACCACCGACGCAACTGTACTTCCACCCCAGTGATCGAGGTGTCACCGCTCATTCACCCTTTGCTTTGGTTGTTGGACTTTCTTTTGTTTTAAAATTACCAAAGGCGGTAGTTGAATCTCTCGAAAGTTTCGCTGGACACACGCACACCCTCCCCCATCCAAAACACACCATTTGTGCGTCTGTGTGTTCATCATGTGCGCCAGTTGTTTGTGTGGATTGGGGCTGGTGGTGTTTTGTTTACAACGCTCGAAAACTTTTCCCCCCCATGCGCTCAGACGTGGGGGGATTCGTATGCTTATATTTGGAAGCAAATTAAGAATGAAACGCAAACGAAAACGCAAATTCATGAACTCATATCTCTCAAAAGGCGCACATGGAAAAGCCAACGACACAATGCTCTTTTCTCCGAAAGCCCTGGCCTGAGTATCTTTGAAAAATAGAAGATTCCCTAAGCTTCTCTAGAGCGGACTTTGTGTGGGTGCGCTGAAGACTCCAGCACTCTTCCCAGAGCTCCTTGAGAACCAGAATTTGGAATAGGAAAATGCTTACGTGGTGGTCGACGTGGCCGAAACAATGAGCAAATCTACCTGTAAAAATTCTGTGATTCTTTGGCAGAAGTTTTGGATTTTCTGCTGTTTGTTTGCCACAAACGAAAAAGCAAATAAAAAACCTACGCACACGCAGCGAATGGAAGGCGGTGAATAAATCTTTTGGAATTTGGCAATTGAATTTTGTTGTTTTTTAAAACGCGATTATAACGTTCAAAGACACCGACTGGCGGGCAGTTAAGTTCCAAAAAAATAATATTAATTCTATATTATTCAATATTAAAATTATATTCTAAATTAAATCAAAATGCCGGCCAAGTTTCGGGTTCTCTTTTCAAGTTTCACCTTTCGAAATTCTGTATTTTTTTCTGCTTTGCTCTTTTTTATAAAGGAAGCATAAAGATTCTTCAGTTGCTAAGCAAGTCCACGAGTGTGTGTGTGTGTTGTGTGTGCTTAACCGCAAATTCCACATTTTTGGATCATAAACAAAATCATCTAATTGACTGAAGTGCTGTGCCGGCTATTTTGCTTCTGCCTCTTCTGCGGAGACCATAAGCCCCCAGCCCCTGGACGGATTTAGATTGCCTGGCAAAAATAGACAAAAATTTCCACTCGATTGTCCAGTTGAAGTGTCATTAATCAAAAGGCCTTTGTGCCTACGCAACTTCCCCGTCAATACCATCAAACATTTTTAATCCCCCCGCAAATCTACTGACATATCCGAGGGTTCCTTCCGCAAATGCATCCTGCGGCTCCGGTCGGGGGTATCATCTCGGGATTCCCACTTAAGCAACACGTGTCAGTTCAGCCGGCCAGCCAACCCGTGCAGCAACCTCCGTTGTCCGTCCGTCCGTCTTGCTGGGCGGCGCGTTTGTTTTCCACACTTAATTACACTTTTGTGGAGTGGGAGGCGTGGCGACCCGGCCAGGATGCCCTTGGCGGTTGCTTATTCTCATTGCAGGATAAGGAAGGCAGTAATTGCAATTCCGCGACTCGTCCGATTTCAGGGACTCGACTTTAATTAAATCTCTTACATTTTGTTTTCGACATTCTGGCTTTAACAATTTGTTTATTTAACTATTTTATCGCGATTTATAATTAACAAAAAAAACGCAGCAGTTTTTGTTTTTGACCCTGGAATTCCACTCAATCGAGCTCCCTGATAATTTCTATGGAATTTTATGCCCAATTCAAAAGCCAATGGCATGATGACAGGAGCAGCGGGCCAGCGGGTCAGTGGAATCGAGTGCATTAAATGCAATCGTTAAAAATGATAAATGCCCCCCACGGACAAGGAACGTCGAGAGGGCGCCCAGAGTCGGTGGCGGTGCCTGATGTCCGGGCAGGCGGCAGGCACTCATCGATAAACCGACAGACGGCATTAAATGAATGCATCTCCCTCCATACGGGTCTTTATTTATATAGCGAAAGAGATAGCCGAATAGAAGGCCTGATCCGATGGGAAGAGCGGGAGAGGAGAACTGGAAATTGCATTGATGCATTAAAATTCGGAATCTCTTTAGATCGGCCGATTCAAGCAATCTGGAGGCATCTCTGCCTTCCTATTATTCGATTCCAATTGCAGACTCTCAGAGTACCAGACAAGGAGAGCTCTGAAACCAGCGAAAAGGGGACCAAAACACATGTTCATTCCACCAGGAGAATCTTAAATTCGGTTGACATTTTGCAATGTCGCAAAAAAACTTTAGAATGGTTTCAACAAATCGGGTTAATTCCGGCCACAAAATATTGTGGAAATCATAAAAAGCTAATGACTTTGGTATGAGATGAAGATGCGGAAATTTTTACAGCCGGTTATATGGAAAATATATGCCGAAATTCATGGTTTTAGGGGAGGAACATGCATATTGTTAACTTACTTGGTGATATAGACTCTCCTTCTCTCCTTGGTCGGATTAAGCTCTCTGTCCCTACCCGGCAATCCCCTTTTCTTAAATTTTTTCTTCCACTAACTTTGGCCTGCATGATCCCCTTACGGATCGTTGTACTAACTATAACTCTTCTTATCATCTCTTTGGTTTTAATACTCCCTCCCAATATATTTCTCTTAGAATTTTACTAGCCCTTAAGTCATACTCATAGAACTGGATTTCTTCTATGAGGTTTGCAGATATCTTCTATTCTTTGGCTGTGAATCTGGGCATAGCTGGCTCTTCTGAGCATATAAAACAGCCCCAGCTGGTAGATACATTCCCAAGTCTAGTTTTTTAGGTATTACCTTAAATTCCTGTTAATTGGCATTCTTTGCTGACTTGTAAATAAGTAAATATAGTTCTTCCATAACATTTACTTTTGATCAATCAAAATCCGAGAGTGTAGCAATGTTGCCGGTCTCCAGCTGTCGCGAAAGACAATTTCAGAAACATTTGCGATGTGTTAAAGGTTCTGCGGTTCTTAAAAAAAGCATCGGGTCTTAGAGTCTGAAGGCTTTTAAATTCATTAAACAAAGGATATCGGAACAGATTCAAAGGGGCCAAGGTCAAGCAGAGAATTATCGTTAGGAGGGGACCAAATCCTCCAGTCGAAAAGAAGCGCTAACCGAAATTCTCTCGGATAGTTGAAAGTTATAGATTATTTAACACAACCATGGGATGTGCAGTGCATTGTGCACAAAATCTTGTCAATGATCGCATTTTAAGGTGAATGCTACGAACAATATTGTATGGCTGTGGTTGTGTTTGGAGAACATGACCGAACCTGAAGGATCATCCTTTTTTTCATTCTTACTAAATACATTCTTACTGACACAACTAACGCAAAATGCCAGAGATCTGAGCCTGGGAAATAGTTTCTTTTTTTATTCCCAATTTCAATTTTTGGTGGGGCTCTTGGCTTGGCTTCAATTTATTAAAGAAGGTGTGAACCTTCCGAGCTGCCACAGGCTTCGGCCCGCAAAGAACTGAAGTTGTGGCACTGAAATCCCCGAATTTATAGCAAAATCGACGTCGACCGATCGGCGTCGCGGGGCAGATCAAAATGCACCGCCGGGCCGCGAGCCCGCGAATTTATTAGAAACTTTTGGAATGTAGGCGACCGAAAGCAGAATATCAAGGCTCTAAAATGATTTATCATACAACAATATGCAAAAGGATGGCAGCCAATTCTAAAACACCGCGGACCCAAGTACACAATAATATCGAGAAAATTAAGGCTAAAAAGTTGTGCGAAAATATGTAATAAATTTACGTCCCGTCCCATAGAATCTGTCTAAGTGCCTATAACTTCAGGCAGATCGGGTTAAATTTTGAATGCCATGACCTCTTTCGCCTTAGCATTTAAATATGTAGACAACTTGGTTCCAAGTTTAGAAGATTTGAGAGTCGGAGACATTTCCTTACTTGTTTCCAAATGGCAACGAAGCTTGCAAGACATCAAACTAAGAAAAAAAATGTCTGAAATCAGGTGAATAGTGCGAATTTTATTGGGAGACAGGAACGTGTGAGTGAGATCGTTAAATATACAGAAAACCCAAGGATTTTGTCTTCCTTATTGAGGATGTATCATTCTCATTTATCACAAAATCATCAAGTTCTGGCAACATTTTGTTTAATATCTATTGCAAAAGCGATTAGTATAAAAAGCGGAGCCCCAAACGGATTTCCGTCTATGCGTCGGGCCTATATGTTGTCCGCTTTTAAAGTTTAAGCTATTTAATTTCAATAATTTTATTCAATTAGTTATCCATACCCTTTGGCTTTTGAAATGAGCTGAATAAAATTTGATTCCGTTGATGTTTCTTTTTCATTTGATTTCGCTTTAGTCGTTTGGTTAATTGGCGTCAGAATGAAATCCTGAATTTCGTTCATTTTTGATTTTAATTAATCAATTTTGAAACCCTACCCATTATTTTCTTAATTTCAGCTAATTATTTATTCCAAGCCGAAATTAAAGCAACGAATTCAATTAAAAAAATAAAAAAAATGACTCTTGTAAAAACAAATCTGGCCACGTCTGATTGAATTTCGCATGTTTATGGTTTTTTTTAGAAAACTTCCAGATGCAAATTGGCTGTTTATTTGTCTGCTTCACATTTGCATTGATGAAACTCAATGGGGCCGAACTCTCGCCCTCAAACAGCGCCAACAATGAGCCTGACCCCAACAACAACATCATCCCACCCGACGACAAGGGCAACTGTCCGGCGGGCTATTTCCATTGCAATGGAACGGCCCAATGTGTGCCGCAGCGGGCCAACTGCGATGGGAGCGTCGATTGCGATGACGCCTCCGATGAGTGGAACTGCGTGAACGAAGTGGACGCAAAGTTCTGGGATCATTTGTTTCGGAAGCAGCCGTTTGGCCGGCATGATGACATCCCAATTGGCGAGTGTTGTAAGTCCTGGTTGGCGTGTTTTAATATTGTGTATGAATATAATTTGTGTTTGCCAATTTATTTTTATTAATCATTTGGGAAGTTTGGGGCTATGAGAACTTCACTTGTCCCTGTCGCGGCGACGAGATCCTGTGCAGATTTCAGCAGTTAACCGCGCTGCCATTAAATCTACCCACACGCAACCTGGCAGCTCTGTGAGTATTTAAAAAAGGACAATTGCATAATGGCCGAAGTGGGCTCAATTTGTCCCTTTTCAGCGATTTAACTGGCAACAATTTCGAGATTATCAACGAAACGTTTTTCGACAAACTGCCCCACGTCGACAGCCTGTAAGTACACACATTTGTGTGCTTGTGTATGTGTGTTTTGTATAAACTATACTTCAAGAGCCGAAACTATACCAAGTCTGCCGACAAAGAGCAACTGTACCGACAAAGCCCTCCATATCCCTGTTTTAACGACAAGAATCTTTAAAAGGGACAGTTAACTGATGGTGTCCAGGTGTCAACTGTACTTCTCTTACTTCTCTGCAAGACTGCAAATCTTCTCATGTGTTTACTACGAAATGCGAGCTGGGGAAATCGAAAGATCCGTTGTAGAAATGTAATCGGCATTACTTGAATAGCCATCAAGTAAATCGATAAACTGTCTATGGGCCCAACAAAATCTGTTCAACTGTCGGTGTCGACCAGAAAGCAAACAAATGCTCAATTCGTCCCACCATGGTTTGTATTTTCCCGTCCATTTGATATTTTAAAATTCAACAAAGTCTCGATTACCGAACGAGCAGCCAGCCAGCCGGTCGATTCGTTCGCTAAGTGAACTTTATGGGCCAGAAGGGCACTGGCATCTCATCAGCCAGGCACCTTCTTCGGAGGGGAATTGGACACCAGACGCTTCTGCTTTTGACCTCAAACTTCTTTCGCCTTTTCCCTGTCTCCCTCGGTCCTTCGACTCTACTGCTGTTTGACGCCGTTGACGCTCATCCTCTGGGCGAGCCCAGTCCAAACACATTTTGTCTTGTTTAGCGTGTCACGAGTTTGAAATTGACAAATTTTTATGGCATCCTAATTAGGCTGAAGTTGAAAGCGAATGCGAGGGAGGGCAAAAAAAAACACCCGCCAAACAGACAGGTAAACAAATTTACCACCCACACCGCACCGAGAATTGATGAGGGAAAACGTTAAAAAAACCAAACAGCACAACTTTGACGTCTTCGGGTTTCATTTGTTTTTCCTTTCCAGGGTCCTGAAGTTCTGCGGCATTCGCGAGATAACCCCGCATGCCTTTGATCGCTTGTCGACGGTGCCACTGAAGACCCTGTGAGTGTCCTAATTAAAATTGTGGAAAATCACTTCATTTTTGTTTGGCCTTTCGTTTTAGTTACCTGGATGACAATAAATTGGCCCATTTGCCGAATCATCTCTTTCCGGAGGGCAACCAGCTACGAATCCTGTGAGTAATAAGGGGATGTTGGGCGGGAGGGGCGGACTATTCATACCACTAATTGAAAGGGTTAAGAGGGCAAAAGAAAGCAGCAAAAATCAGTCCTAAACACCGAATAAAACGCCTGGGAAACAAATCCCGCCAAGTGTAATTTTCTGTAATTTTATCACTTGATGGTGCCCCAGAGCTGTCAGTTTGTTTATTTACGTGCCCCAAAGTGCTAAATTGTAATTGGAAAATCAACTTTTTCCACCGCCCCGCAAAACAAAAACCCACGTCAGGTCGGCACGACTGCTTGGCCAGGCCCACACAGATACCATCATAACCGATGGCCAACAACAAGTTTCACTGATGACCCAGGCCGTCAGAGTCCACCCGCCGCCCCTCTGTTTGAAGGGTGCGCATACGCACCGTTGGCCGAAGGGATAAATTTTAATTTACAATAAATTTCACGAGCAAAACTTTCTCCACTGGAAACTTGAAGGGCTCGCCAGGCATCCAGATTCCGCTGGACAGCCACGAGGGTGGGTGGTTGGTTGGTTGGCGAAGGGTTAGCGAAATTCGATCTATCAAAACATTTCGAGCAAAGCTGTTTCATCCCTAAAGAAATTCCTGAAACCGAGATTTTTTTGCCGAAGAATGAGGAGAAATTGATTGACCGGGCGGCCTACGCTTCTGAGGATTTTAAGCTCTTGACGAGGGCACCAAACTGGGTAAATTTTCTAGTCGACTTATCTCAAGTTGCGGAAGAGGTTTGCCAACAGATTTTGCATTTCTGGGAAATCGTTATGACTTATTGTATTTCATTCTAATTGATGGCAATTACGCATACAAATCAGAGCTTTGATTTCACAAAACATCAGAATTAATGCGGAAAATCGCTTGGTTTTGGAGTCCCCTTTCCCACCAAAAATTTGTGCATTCAACCCTGACAAATAATCCGCTCTTTTTGTGGGAATACGAAGGAACTCGCGGATAGTTTATTTCAAAGCGTTACGAAGCATGGAAAATGCGCTGGAATCGTTGTAGAGGGTTGAAAAATAATTATTAAGTATACGGGTTTTTCTGGATCAGTCTCATTACTTAATATTCACACACCGTATTTTGGGGAGCTACCAAACTCGAAGAAACGCTACAGAAATCTCATACTGCATTTTGTTGAGAATCTTAATTATTACTGCCCAGTTTGAGGTGAAAGATAACAATAACCAAGTTTTTTGAAAGCCTCACACATTTGTCAAAATCGATGATCCGATTTACAACATATTTATACCCTGAATCTAAAATTGTAGACCCCTATAGACCCTCAAAGTTATCTTATATATCTGTATGTTTGTTTCCCAGGAGTAATCGGATTTGGGATTTAGACTCGTTATATCTGCAGGCGGATTACGTATTTTTTCTTTTGTCAAACCCCCTTCCCGCCCTAGCCATTTAAATATTTTGGCAAGTTTTCAACATCCTCAATATATGTGCTTCTCAGCAGTTTCTTTGGCTGATTTGGCAACAGTTGAAGCTTTAATTAATTCAGCCATTCCCCATCTTTTTGGCGGTCACTTTAAGGTGTTTTTGACATCTTTATTTTACCAAGCCCAAAACTTTCGAGAGAGCTGCAAAGTTGGATATTTTGGCAGAACACTTCTGGGGCGCTAAAGTTCCTTAACTTTTCGCAGTCTTATTAACAGAAATAGGAGCAAAATAATAATATGAGAGAATGAACCTTGCGGTATAAATATATAAGGGTAAATCTAAGTTCAATGCACATTTTTTGTGTTTTAATATCCAAAAATAAAAAACAAATTAAAGATTCAATATTGAACGCTTCGATTGACTATAACACAATCTTTTTAGTCCTAGCGTGGATTGCGGGACTTATCCCCCCGCCTGTCTCAATATTTATGCCCTCCTAAGGGGTAACAATTTAATTCATTCAATTTAATTCATTTTAAAGAGGAAAACCCAGAATACTGTCTTCAATTACCCAAAATCGTTAGTCTTTCTAAATTCGCTCAAAAGAACTGAAGAAATTTTTAGAACCAAGTCCTTTTGAACTTGAAATGGGCTTTAGATTCCATATAAAGCTATAATTGACTATGAAGCAAACATTTAAGTCTTGGCCTGGATTGCAGGATCATCCCCTCTATCTCAATATTTATACCCTTCTAAGGGGTAATAACAACTCTATGTATTAATGAATTTTGATTCTTTTTCCCCAAACTGTAAAAGTTCTCTATTAGCCTTTTGGTAATTGGCAGCCTTAACAAATTCTTTTGGGTATAAAAGGTCAAGATTGTTTTGATCTTTTTCTCACCCTATTTCATCTGTCAGACCTTCAAAATCTTCCGTCGCCTTCTTTTGAATTTCTTGCGTTATCTCAAAAACATTCAAAGTTATCCCTAAACGTTATCCCTTGTGATCCACAGTCTCGGACTGTAGCTTTAAAGCTTCAGGACGTTACCAGGACAGCAAGGATGTTCAGATCGAACTTTACTGTCCCACCTCCGCCGTTGTTGGGGCATAAAAAACCGGCAACCGGAAGCGGTTTTGCTTCTGTCGCACACGGCAGACAAAAAAAACAGCCCAGGAAGCGAAGATCTCCGAGTGCCCTGCCCTTTATCAACAGCTCGGCAGGATTGCAGCAGTAGCAGCCGGCTAAAAAAACAGACGGACAGAGGCCAAACTAAAATCAAAAACACATAAACAACTCAGTTACCGTTGGACAGGGCCAACAGGCCCGGACTTGGCCAACACTCGCAGCTGTGGCTGTTCAGAAACTTCAAAGGGGGCGGGCCAACGGAAATCAGCAACCAAATTTATAAACGCTTTTTTTTCTCTCTTCCTTTTTGGTTTTTTCCCTTGCTTTTTGTTATCGCACGGTGTTGATTTTTGTGTGCGAATTTTTTGTCATTTCAACCAGAATCCTGGCCAGGAATCGCCTGCAGAGCCTACGGCCAAATGGCTTCCAACATTTACACAATTTAGAGGAACTGTAAGTACAACCGCAGCCCTAATTATCCTGTCCACTGCCATCACTTCCATCCTGGCAGAGACTTACGCGGCAATTTCATAGACCACTTCGAGGCCGAAGTGTTCAAAATGCTGCCCAACTTGGAGGCTTTGTATCTGAACGAGAATCGCCTGCGGCGACTCCGAGCCGAAATGTTCCCGACGGGGGGACTCACCCATTTGCATACCCTATCCCTGGCCCACAATCAGATAGACGACATTGCCGCCCATACGTTCGCCATTCCGCATCTGAGGCATTTGTAAGTAGCAACTGGAAAGGGAGGGGCGGGAAGGGAATCTGTTTGCTTGATGGAAATGATTTTTTCTCTGGGAATCTTTTAGGTTTCTGGCCGGCAATCAGTTGTCCCACATACGAGGCGGAACGTTTTGCAATCTCAGCGCGCTGCAAGGACTGTAAGTTAACTCGAAAGGACAACAACCGCCACCCCCCACCCCACCCACACATGCATACGCATAAGCTCACGCACAGGCAGGACAAACAAAAACAAAAACGCAAAACCGAAAAAATTCCCCCCTTGCAAATGCCCAAGTGGACTACAGAACACCCTGCTGATTGCGGGTATCTAAGCCGCAAATCGTAAAGGAAAATCCCACCCCCACCTCCTCGTGTTCCAAGGCTTTTCTTTCAGTCAACAAGACCGATTTTCGGGTGTAGGGAAGTTAGGGGACTTTATTCCTATTCCTACCCTCGGCAATGGGCTCGCGCTTAGGACGATGACAAGGAGAAGTCCAATTTGGCCGAGGCTTATGATTCCCCCACCCCCGCCGTGGACGCATTAGAATTTCTTCAATTGGCGGTTCGATTTGGAAGCTGACATGGAATTCCATTGATTAATATTGGCATGTGGGTATAAATTTCGATTTCGGTTTCTCCTTTTTTTACCCCCGCAACTGGCAAAGTTCTTTCATTTGTCGCATTCCCGGGCAGCTCAG
Source organism: Lissocephala sabroskyi (assembly GCA_037075105.1). Taxonomy (NCBI): domain Eukaryota; kingdom Metazoa; phylum Arthropoda; class Insecta; order Diptera; family Drosophilidae; genus Lissocephala; species Lissocephala sabroskyi. The sequence continues at coordinate 12,100 of JBAMCP010001278.1, read as the reverse complement.
AAATTTAATACCTTGACCCACACAGCATTTTTAAATTTCTCAAAACAAAATTCCCCTGCATTGTCACAAAAAAGTTGACGGCAGACAGACGAACGGGACGAACCAAAGTACCCAACACATTTGACTACGTGCGCGGTCCCTGGTCCGATTTAATGATGAAAGTTTAGAGCAGAACGAATACCAAACCACCACCCCCAGGACTACTTAGCGGTGTCATAAAACCCAGACAACCACTAAAAACGAACAACCGAGGGGCGGGGGGCGTCGGTTTTAGCACCTGTTTGGTACAGTTGCCTCCAGGATTTTGGGTTCTCTCGCTTTGCAGTCACTTGAACGAGAATCGAATTGTGAAATTCGATTTGCATGCCTTCGATTGCCTGGAGAATCTGAGTTCGCTGCTGTTGACAGGCAACCGCTTCAAGACCCTCGATCCGCGTGTCCTGCAGAACCTCACCAGCCTCAATTATATGTGAGTAGTGTGCTGCTTGTTGTTCGTCCTTGTGGCCCTCATTTCATCTGTTTTTGCAGCTACTTTTCGTGGTTCCATTTGTGCCGCGCCGCGTTGCATGTGCGTGTCTGTGAGCCACACGGCGATGGCATCAGCAGCACCTTCCACCTCCTGGATAATCAGATCCTTCGCGGCAGGTGAGTGACAAATTCGAAAAGCTTTTTCGTGAATTTTTGCAGTTTTTCCTCTTTCAAATATAACTTTCTTTCATTTCATAAATGGAATTGGGTTTCCCGGGTATTAGACAGCTGCTAGATGATATTTCTAGGACCTTAATCGATTTGAGTGGAAGCCAATTTAATTCTCTATATACATATATTTCGATTAAAGCTGAAGCCAAACCGATTCGATGTGGGGAGGGGGCAGCTTTATAGAAGCGTTAGGTGAATAAGTCTTTGAACTAATGAACTTAAATATTCCCCTAAAAAGACTGGTAGTCCACTAAAACCTTCCAAGTTCATTAGAGTCATTTGTAGACCGTTTAATTGTCCTTAAGAACAACTTAAGAGCTTCCTATTTCCAGTATCGCTGGCCTCTGATTACGAAACCCCGATGTGAAACTCGCTTGGGTAAAATTCTGCACACATCCCGAAAAGTGAGGGTCAGAGCCTTTAGTCTTTGCAGGTTTCGCCTGATTCACAGCAACGGACCTAGAATATATTCTGGTCCTTAAAAAACTATAGAAGATAAGTGGAAAGTTAGATTTCCTTTCACTGAAATCGATTTAAGCCGTAGAATTATCAACTACCAAATTTATCTAACGTTAAGACTCTAAGCCTTTACATCGGGCTTAGAGCGAATTGCTGGGAGAGCGGAGCAGGATTTTTATATTGCAATATTCAAATCGGAACTGCAGCTAATCCTTCAGCAATCAAAGTAGTCCAAAAAGTCCATCAAAGTACTACTCACCGACTAGTGATGAATAACATCAGATCAATTACTAAAAACTTTAAAAATGAAAGCAGCTGTTCCTCCAAATAAAAATTCCTATGTTGGTGTTTTGCTCTCTAAAAGGCCGATTGGAGATATAATGAAAACTCAACCGTACGTTGCAAAACTCTGATACGGAAAGACTTCTAAGTGTCCCTCTGTACTCCGATTTGAAGACCGATCTTTCCCTGTATGAAAAACAAATCGGGGTTTTTTTAGATTCCCTTTCGCGTATAATTTTAAATCAGCTTAAAAGACCCATGAAGGCTATAAATAGAAAATAGAAAGCCTCTTTCTTCCCCGTTGGTCGGCCGGTCCGTCCTCCAGGCTCCACTTTAATTGTAGATCGCCCGTCGCAGTCTCTCGCGCAGCATTAGCATCCTTACTTGATGCTGATGATCCTGGCCCAGGACCACGGGCTGGACATTAACAGCCGACAGTCCCACCGGGTTGGCCTGGCGCCGGATGTTGGTTTCCAAGGACGGCGGACCGCCGCCCGGCGCCCGCTCAATGGTCGTCGAGGCAGCATCGGCTGTGCCACCGGCAATCACCGGGGCAAGGTGCGAGAAATTGTTCATGATCCTGGTCCAAAGAGGGATGTCAGGAAGACGTGCGAGTAGGCAAGACAATGCGAGGGAAAACTGAACGTAGCGAAAATGTTGGCAATACTTAAATCGTTTGGAATCGTTTACACACGAAAATTTAGCTGACAGGTTTGTTTTCGTCCAGCGATTCAGTTAAGAACTTCAGAAGTAACTCATTGTGATGTTCGTTCAGTTCAGTTGAGTGAGAAGGCGAAGGGAATTGAACCTGATCCTGAACGACGGAGCCTACTGTGTCGATATATAGAAATTTACAGGAACAATCTATTTCCCTATCGATATTATAGCCGCCAATTCAATTGGATCGGAAGTGGTAACACGAAAAACGGAATTGCAATACCGTCACAATCGTTGATAGATTTCTATGGCAGTTCCGGGTTTCCATCGGTATTATCGGATTTTTAGTTTGAAGCTTTTTTAAGCCTATTCGGGCTTTTTCTACCGTTATTTTTTGTGAGTTGCCCCGAACAGCGAAAGCAGAAAACCCGCACACAGGATTTTAAATTGATATTCCAAAGAAGAAAGCGAGAATTGTTTTATTTTTGGCATCACTTTCGGGCAAGGAGTGCTTTGGAGTTTAAAGTCGTAATTGAATCGTGGCCAGGACTCGCTGTGGTACAGTCAGAGCCAGGCAGGTTCGGGTGTCTGCTGGTGTGACTGGCGCTGTTTGTTTTTCTCTCTTGGCCAAAAAACAAATAAACAAAGCAAAGAACCGGTAGCGGTAACGGTTACTGCCCCTCCCCCTAACCCGCCCTTTAACCGCTCTCGCTCTCTGCTTCTGTCTACTACCGTTATCCTTGCCGCCTTGAGTGTTGTGCTTTGCCTGGTGAGCGATTTGCCTGCCCAGGGGGCCACTGTCGTCGCCGTTGTCGCCGTCATCCGTCGGGCAGTTTTGACGCCTTTGGCTGCTCGGCATCCGTGTCGTTGTCCTTGGCCGTGTGTCGACCTCGTTGCCGCCCATTTGAGGCGACTCTGGCTGGCACCACTGCCGCTTTTCCGGCTTGAAAGCCTTAAAACTGCAAGTTTTCGACTCTGTTCGCCGGGCTGTCGCTTTCGAGGTGGCGACGGCAGCGGCTGAGCTTGTTTGTTTACATGTTGCCATCTCGGCTGGTCCTGCTGGTGCTGGTGGCTGCTCTTAAGGAATTCCAGTTTATTATTTTATGTTGACGGTTTCCGGCTGCACAAAAGTCTCCTCCTGGGACGTGGGTGGGCGGCAGGCTGTGTTGTTGGGGGCTTGGGGGCTTAAGGTTGTCAGTCAATTGCACTATGAAAATGTTGTGTTTTTGAAACAAAAGAAAACCCGAGCTGCTTTTGGTGCTTCCAACTCAAGGTTGACATTTTTAAATTCAATTTCTGGATGCTAATTAAATCAAGCCAGGAGCCATAAAGCACAACTCCAAGAAGGAAGCCGAAAGCGAAACGATTTGCGCCTTTAAAACTCTTTAATCAAGACGTGAGGACAATCAAAAAAGAAGAACTGTATGATTAAGTTATTTATACCCTTCAGTTATACCCTTTACCCAACTATTCCTTACCGACTTGGTATAAAAATATTCCCTAATTACATATTCACGCGGGAGTAAAGAAGTCAAAGGACGATTCCTAGGGTTCCTGGGGCTACATTATTTTTTTTTATACCCTTTATTTATACCCTATACCCAACCATCCCATATCGACTTGAGAGCTATATTATGTTTTTTATGCCCTTTATTTATACCCTATACCCAACCATCCCATATCGACTTAATATAAAAGTGTCCGTTTAATTCAATTTTCACGCGGAAGTAAAGAAGTTAAAGGACCATTCCTAGGGTTCCTGGGCGGGTTTATAAAAAATATTCCCTCGCTGTGTATTTTCCATTGATTTTTTATATGGAACTGGCGAAAACTGTTATTCAAATAATATAGAAAACATAATTTTACCGGTATTTAGTCGAATATTAATACTCTTTCTATTTAAAAAAAACCCTTAAATCACCGGTCTTTAGAATAAGGAATTCCGTTGTCGTAACGAGCTTTAAAATAGATCGAAACATAAAAATCTAGCAGATCGTACGCACGAGGCGGTTAGGTACGAAGGATATTATCGGAAAGCTGCCTATTTTTAAAAAGCTTCCCCGAATTTCGCTTTCCGCCGGGATCAGTTATGATTTTATGAGAGTCTTTTTGAGAGCTTTTGATCTTCGGCAGAGCTTAAAATGAAAATGGCCGCCTTTGCCGCTTTAAGGGGAACGAACACCTTACATATTTAATTTTAAATCAGCTCTGATGATTAATGCCACTTGAGCCTTGGAAGGAAAGACCGTAAAAACATAAACAACTTTAACGCGCCGCAATGCCTTTGGCCCAGTGGCCCGCATTTGTTCCCCCCTCTCTTCATCCCTCTTTCTTGTTATCTTTCTTACAATCTCCGCTGGGCAGCCCGGGCCGTGTGTTTGTCTCATTTACACGCACGCAATTTTGGCAATGGCCTTGCAATTTATCACCCACACTGTCGCAGAATTACCGCAAGCTCTGCACTCGTTGCGTTTGTGTGGCGTCCGTTTAATTGGCACTGAAAAAAAAAAAACAAAAAAACAAAATTTATGGGGCAGCTCAGCTTCGACTGCATTAAGCGAGATTGGCGCGCACACACACACGCAACAGCCGATCGATCACAAGCACGAATGCCGAGTACCCGACGCCCGCTTACGAGTTCGGCTCGCGGCTTATCGGTGATCTAAGCAAAGAGAAGGGAGAGCAGCTCTCAGGCGACTGCCTGTCTGCCGTGCTCTTAAACCAAAGAGAGTTTTGGATCTGGCCCGTGGTAACTGATATGCCCGCAGCAGTTGACTTTGGCAGCTTTGCCGCAGTTGTTTTTGCTTTGCCTCCCGCGCCCGGCACTCCTACGCTCCACCAATGCCGTCTATTGCTTTCTCTTTCTCGCTTATGCATTGGGAAGTCGTTGTTGTGTTTTTATGGCCATTGTGGGCCCAGCAGACCGAGCGGAATCGCTGCTGTCGCCCATTGTCGTCCTGGCCACTTAATTGGGCAGACGACCTCTTGAATTTCGTTTAATTGCCTCACAGAAAAGAAAAAACAAAATTTACGGCAATTGGATTCCAACTGCATTAAGCATAAGCAATAGCCAAAAACACACACACACGAAGCACATCGCTCTGATGGTATTGTTGTCTCTCTCCCACGCCCGCAGTGTGTGGGTAATGGCGGCCATAGCGGTAGTTGGCAATTTGCTGGTCCTGCTGGGCCGCTACTTCTACAAGTCGCGCAGCAACGTGGAGCATTCATTGTACTTGCGCCACCTGGCGGCCAGCGACCTGCTCATGGGCATCTATTTGACTTTGATTGCCTGCGCGGACATAACTTTCCGCGGTAATTACATTATCCATGAAGAAGCCTGGCGCCACGGCGCTCTCTGTGCATTTGCAGGTGAGTCCCCCCACCCCCCACCTAGCCAGCTCCTTCAGTGTAACTGTACTTACAGGCTTCCTGAGCACTTTCAGCTGCGAGTCGTCCACGCTGCTGCTCACCCTGGTCACCTGGGACCGGTTGATGTCGGTGACGCGGCCCCTTAAGCCCCGCGACACCGAGAAGCTCAGGTGGGTCAAAGCGGAAGTCAAACGTCAACTTACCCCCCCCCCCCTTGCAGAATTGCCTTGCGGCTGCTGGTGCTGTGGGGCCTGAGCTTTGCCCTGGCAGCGGCCCCCTTCCTGCCCAGCGACTACTTCGACGAGCATTTCTACGGGAACAACGGCGTCTGCCTGTCCCTGCACATCCACGACCCCTACGCCAAGGGCTGGGAGTACTCGGCCTTCCTCTTCATCTGCATCAACACTTTCTCCCTGATCTTCATCCTGTACTCCTACGTGCGGATGCTGCAGGCCATACGCGACTCCGGCGGCGGCATGCGCAGCACCCACAGCGGCCGCGAGAATGTGGTGGCCACCCGGTAAGCTCTGCCCAACTAGCCAGCTGCCCATCTCATCAACTGCTCTGCTCGACTCCTTGCAGCTTCGCCATCATTGTGACCACGGACTGCGCCTGCTGGCTGCCCATAATCGTGGTGAAAGTGGCCGCCCTCTCGGGCTGTGTGATCTCCCCGGACCTGTACGCCTGGCTGGCGGTCCTGGTGCTGCCCGTCAACTCGGCCCTCAACCCGGTCCTCTACACGCTCACCACGGCCGCCTTCAAGCAGCAGCTCCGCCGCTACTGCCACACGCTGCCCACCAACTGCTCCCTGGTGAACAACGAGACCCGCTCGCAAACCCAGACGGCCTACGAGTCCGGGCTGAGCGTGAGCCTGGCCCACTTCGGGTCTGGAGGCCACAAGCGGCAGTCCTCCAGCCGGCACATGAGCTACTTGTAGGCGAGCAGGGGGCGGGACATCTTCACATGTGATTCCTAGACAACGTCCGAGGGTCGAGCGGATGAGTCCACTTGGATTTGTTGTACAAAAATTTTTTTTATCTAAATCGTTAAAGAGGTTTGTAATCCTAAAGTCGATTCCAGCGTAGAAAGTAAAGTTATGGATATGAAATGCCAACAGCCTATGATTCAGCCAGACCCCTGGACCGCGTCCTAGTGCGGCTCGGTGGCGATGGAGGACTCGCTGGAGCTGAAGTAGGGACCCTCGCTGACGTAGGCCGTGAAGCGGACCACGTCGGAGGCCGAGACATCGGGGCTGGTGGAGAGCTTCTCCAGGACCTGCCACTTCAGGTACTTCACCTCCTTGTGGAGGTCGCGATTCCGCGACAGCAAGAACTCCACGGCTCCTGCCGTGCGCAGCAAGCAGACCACCCCAAAGCGGTAGTTGGTCAGCGTCTTGAGCAACCCCAGCGAGGCTATTTGGAGGTCCGCGAAGGGCGTGCTGCACATCACCATCAAATGGTTGACCTGCTGGCCGCCGCTGAAGCTCTCGTACCAGGACTTCAAAATCGACCTATAAAGCAAGAGAAATTCAAGGATCATTGATGTCGAGTGGTTGGCTCAGCTGCTTACGTGAGCTCGGAGCTGGGCGGGGTTGAGGGGGCGAACATCACGTCCATGGCACTGAGCAGCCGCACTTTCAGCTGGGCTGACAAGGACTTCGTGTAGACGCTGTAGGTTTGGAAGACCTGCTCCATGCTCCGGCCGAAGTGGGTGTTGAGCAGGATCTTTCCCTGGGGGGTGCTGGCCAGGTTGGCGAAGGTGTCCATGGCGGTGGGGAGGATGGCCTCGTCGCCGGACTGCAGCAGGTCGACCAGGGTGCTGATGAGCTTGGGGTAGCCGGCAATGATCTTTTGCGGCTGGACAACGGCGATTTTGCCGAAGAACTTCATTATGCTGGGCACCAGGAGGACCTCGAGGGGATTCTCGTTGATATGGGTGACCCGGGCGGAGATGATGTCGAAGATGCGGCGGCGTTCCATGTAGGAGAGGCCGTGGTTTTGCTCGGCCAGTGGCACAAGAATCTCCAGGACGCTGGCCTGCAGCAGGATGTCATCGTTTTCCAGCTCGCGTATGGCCGAGTCTAAAATGAACTCGACGGAGTTCAGGGCCGCTGCGCTGCGCTTGGCAATCATCACCCCGAGCTCATAGGCCCGGCAGCGCACGGTCTCGTTCTCCCGGAGCAGCTGGATGAGCTTGGCTTGGATCTCGGCATCGTTCATGCGCTGGGCCAGCACAATGCTGAGAATGCTGATGGCCGAGGTGCCGCTCTCGGTTTCCGCTTGTTTCAGTTCGTCCAGGACGAAGCAGATGAGCTCGTTGGTGGGCAGCGTGCGGACATGGCAGCTGTTGATCTGGCGTCGCAGCTCCTGCAGGAGCATCTTGAAGACGATGGCCCGCAGCGAGGAGTTGGGATGGGTCAGGGCTAGCTTGAGTAGGTCGGGTAAGCGGGCGTCGCTGGTGTCCAGGGGGAGCTGGTCGAAGCATATGGTTAGGAAGTCTTTGGTCATGCTTACGAGATCCTCGCTTTCGGGATTGCTGACTATGGCGCAGTCGAAGAGAGCGGGGAGGCGCAACAAGCGTTCGAGGATGTTGCGCGGGAGGAGTCCGCTTTTGTTGAGATTGTAGTTCATGGCGGTTATGGTGCTGACGCGTTTGTCTTTGGCCGCCAGCTCGTTCATGTGCTTGAGCCACCACTCTTCCATGTTTTGTTTGATTCGGATATGGTTTTGTTATTTTTCCCCGACTCACTCTGTTGAAATTTGAGTGTTGTTGTTGTTGCAAAACCAGAGCTGTCGCGTACACCATTTATTTTTGAACTATATAAAAATTATAAGTAGAAAATCGCACTTACGGACAAGAAAGACCACAGCACTTTAAGAATATATAAGTCTAAAGCTATTTTGAGTATATTTGATTCATAATTTAACAAAATTAACCAGAGTTGTAGCTTTAAGCTATTGAAATAAAAATTATCGAATGAAATGAAATAATACAATTCACATGAGAAAATACACTGCGCTTAACAAAAAAATATGAAATAAATTCAAAGGATTGTTTTGATTTTCTTTATTTCCACTTAAAAGCAGCTTCGAGTTACGCATGTTATCGAATATGAATATTAAGCCGGCTGCGCTATCGAACACAACTCTGTAACGCGACGCCATTTTTTGACAGAGTTTTCTTCGAAGTGACGCAGTGCACGAGTGCAAAAATTGTATTTTCCCTACGTTTTATCAAACTTCGCAAATATATTCGGCTTAGAAATGGCTCAACGCTTTGCACCTGGCCAAGCGCCAGTGCAATCGCGCTACCAGCCACCCCCTCAATCGCCCCGTATGCCCATGCAGCCGTACGCCGCGGCTGCCAGTTTTCCGGTAAGTAAAACCAAATAATCCCCTTAATTCCCACATCCATTAACCGTCCTCATATTTCCATTAGCCCCGCGGCTTCCCCTTGCACCCAAACACAACCCAACCAGTCCCGGGCAGCGCCGCAGCCCCCGGCGGACCCTCGCTGCTCCAGCGCCCCGCTCAGGCCAGCTTCCAGACCAGCCTGCGCGGCAGCGGCTCCGGTGGCGGCAGCAAGCGCTCCAACGAATCGCGCAGCCTCAACAGTGCCCAGGGCAAGGGCGACTTTGGCTCGGCCAAGAAGAAGAAGAAGCTCTCGGATAAGATTTTGCCCCAGAAGGTTCGTGACCTTGTGCCCGAGTCGCAGGCCTACATGGACCTGCTGACCTTCGAGCGCAAACTGGACGCCACCATCATGCGGAAACGCCTCGACATCCAAGAGGCCCTCAAACGCCCCATGAAGCAAAAGCGCAAGCTGCGCATTTTCATTTCAAACACATTCTATCCAAGCAAAGAGCCCACCAACGACGGCGACGAAGGCGCCGTGGCCTCCTGGGAGCTGCGCGTGGAGGGCCGCCTGCTAGAGGACGGCAAGGGCGACCCCAACACCAAAATCAAACGCAAGTTCTCGTCCTTCTTCAAATCCCTGGTCATCGAGCTCGACAAGGAGCTGTATGGCCCCGACAACCACCTGGTCGAATGGCACCGCACCCTGACCACCCAAGAGACCGATGGCTTCCAAGTGAAACGCCCCGGCGACCGCAACGTCCGCTGCACCATCCTCCTGCTGCTGGACTACCAACCGCTCCAGTTCAAACTAGACCCTCGCCTGGCCCGCCTCCTAGGCGTCCACACCCAGACCCGCCCGGTCATCATCTCGGCCCTCTGGCAGTACATCAAGACCCACAAGCTCCAGGACGCCCACGAGCGCGAGTACATCAATTGCGACAAATACTTAGAGCAGATCTTCACCTGCCAGCGCATGAAGTTCGCCGAGATACCGCAGCGTCTGAATCCCCTGCTCCATCCCCCAGATCCCATTGTGATCAACCACTTCATCGAGAGCGCGGCCGAGAACAAGCAGACCGCCTGCTATGACATTGACGTCGAGGTGGACGACACCCTGAAGAACCAGATGAACAGCTTCCTCATGAGCACCGCCAGCCAGCAGGAGATCCAGGGGCTGGACACGAAAATCCACGAGACCGTCGACACCATCAACCAGATGAAAACGAACCGCGAGTTCTTCCTCAGCTTCGCCAAGGATCCCCAGATGTTCATCAACCGCTGGATCATCAGCCAGACTCGGGACCTCAAGGTAATCCTCCCAAGTCTCCCATCTCAGCCCACTCATCCGATCTTATTTTGTCCACAGCTGATGACCGACGTCGTGGGCAATCCGGAGGAGGAGCGCCGGGCCGAGTTCTACTACCAGCCCTGGACCCACGAGGCGGTCTCCCGCTACTTCTTCACCAAGGTCAACCAGAAGCGGGCCGAACTGGAGCAGGCCCTGGGCATCCGCAACGGCTAGGCCACCAGGCAACCCAACCCAGCTCTCTCAGCAACGATTCCCCCAGCTCTTTTTTTTTTTTTTTTGCGCCACCCATCCAAACCAATCCAATCCAATCCAAATAAAAGTGGAAATGATAATTATACTTAAAGCACGAGTGATAGCCGGGGAATGTTCAGTCGCGCTTCTTAAGCGCTAAGGACTTGCCGGGCGCCTCAGCCTGGCTGCCCAAGGCAGCCGCATCCGCGTCCAGCCGGCTCCTGTCCACCGGGTACAGCCAGCGCTGGTACAAGTAGATTATAAAGACAATGTCGTCCCGCAAGCAGGCCACCCGGTGGGCCGTCGGCATCGTTATGATAAAGGCAAAGAAGTCGTCGATAAACGTGTTGAAGGCCTTGTACATGAAGGCCCGCCAGGGCAGGGCCGCCACCGACTTGAGCTTGTAGTTGATGAACAGCTGCGGCAGCATGAAGAGGAAGCCGAAGGCATAGACCCCGTTCACCAAGGACTTGAGGGTCCAGGAGTACCAGGAGCGGTGGGGCTGGTAGAGCAGCGAGTAGACGGCCCCGCCCAGGCACAGCGGGTAGAGCAGGAAGCTGAGGTAGCGCATGCCCTGGCGGTCGAACTGCTCGGTCTGGTGCTCGGCGGTGGGCAGTTGCTTCTGGTCCTGCGCCTGCTCGGCCTGCTCGAGCTTGCGGGCGATGAAGCTGGTGAAGCTGAGCTCGAGGCGGAGGATCTTCTTGCACTTCCACAGCTCGATGAGGGTGCCCAGGCCGACGGGTATGATCACCAGGTAGGAGGTCTCCTCGTCCACCAAATAGAAGAATATCACGATCTGGGAGAAGGCCCGCCACAGCGTAGTGCGCCGCGAGATGCCCTCGTACGACTTTTTCTGGCGCCAGAAGCTCACGTCGTTCTTGAAGGACAAAAAGTCGAAGAGCATCTGCAAAAAAAAGCAGTCAGTGGCAAGGGCGTGGCAGTTTGGATTCTACTAACATGAATGCTGGAAACCAATATAGTGCCGCAGAGGAGGTACATGTTCGTGTCGGAGAAGATGCCCTTGACCTCGTCGATGTCCTTGGAGCCGAAGCCGATGTTGAGGAGCGCCTGCATGGCCTGCTCCATGAGCAGCATGAGGCGCAGCTTGCCCACGCCCACGGGCTTGTAGTGGAAGGTGAACTTGAACTGGGTGGTGTTGCGGTTGACGGCCACCAGGTCGTTGAGCCGCGTGTTGAACGTGTCCGTCTTCAGGATGGGCAGGATCTGCTGCATGCGGTTGACGTGGATGTGCTCGGCCAGCTCGGGCGGCACATCGGCCTGGGACAGCGAGAAGAGATCAGTCAGCAGCGTCACGTACACTTTCGACCTTATGTGGGTGCTGGGCCGGCCGGCAGGACCTGTTGCTTTGCCGGTGGGCAGGGCCTGCGGCTCGCCTAGCAAGTTGAAGGCCTCGGCGCGTGGCACCATGTACTCGGTGAGGCTGAGTGTGTGCAGCACAGTGGGGCCGTCGCGGCGCAGGGTGCGCCACTCGAGCGGCTCGCCCTCCAGGGCCAGGACAACGTGCATGAAGAGGGTCCCGTTGCGGCGCGTCTTGAGCGGCACATCGACCTGGAACTCGTGCTCGAAGGGGCGCGAGTAGTCGAAGAGCTTGATCTTGTGGATGTCCCTGACCTCCGAGGCGATGGGGTTGCGCTGCAAGGAGCTGAACAGGGCCAGTTGCATGCGCGGCTTGTCCGCCAGGAAGGAGGTGTAGCACGGGAAGCCGGTGCATTGG
>JBAMCP010001277.1:0-25003 GCA_037075105.1 Lissocephala sabroskyi | reverse complement strand
CGACGTCTCCTTCTCTATGTTACATACTTTCGCACAAACACATTATACCCTTGTACCTTTGGTACAGGGTATAAAAACATAAATAAACTTGATCTGCCGAACAGCATAGGGAATCTTGGTACCAAATTTGGAGTTACTTACATATGATGTAAATGTATTAAGCATAACTGCCCTAGTTTTCATCAGTATTCTCTGTATTTTCCTTTTTTAAACGACCTTCAGAGTATGAAAAACGCGACACTAGAGATGTCTTTAATCATTTGGGTTTAAAAATCTTAAAATTAGTATTAGGGACTCAATGTGGTAAGCACCATCAGCAGATTCTCGTATATGTAGTGTTAAACAAATTGTGACCCCATTTCATCCAATACATGTAATCTTCTTCTTTTAGATAACAATGACGGTTACGTCGGCACTGTAATTGTCTTAAGGCAGGATAACCAACCACCGGAAGATAGGTAAGTTTCGAAATGGTTTTCTCTAAAATAAATTTTTAAAATATTCATGATTTTAACGCTTATTATGCAGGGAGCTAAATGCAGACAGACAAGAGACATTGGACCATTTGACAAATTTCGATCTATTTTCTAACAATTCAATGTAAGTGTGTAGTATTGGTAACTTTAGATTCATTTGTTTATGTTAAAGTTTTTATTACAAAAATTCTCGATAAATGCAGTGGCTTTCGGCTTAAGTTAATCACTTTTGTTATTTTACATTTAGTTAAGATTAGATATGGTGTTGGTCGGAGAACTAATATCATATGAAATAGAGAGAACAAGTCAAAGTTCATTTTAAAAATGGTTATATTCGGCATTGCGAAAACTTCTAGCAAACCGGAATCCATTGTTCAAGGTTTATGATAATCGGAAGTATGATAAAGAAAGGCTCACAATAATAATAGTTTATATGTATATAATTTGACTAAATTCATACATATACTCCAAAAGTTGCTGGTGAGCTTTGAATATCTATTCTTATAGATTATAAGGCGGAAGCGGTGAAGATTTATAAAAATTTTAATTGTCAATACGCAAAAAAGATATCCTTAATATGTTAGCAGAATCGGCTTAGGTTCGCCAAACATTAAGATAAATAAGTTATGTTTGTTAATAAGTTATATAATTTCCGAAGAAAGCTAAATACAGCGTTGTAGTACAGCCTTGTGAAGTCCACAACAATGGATAGAGGCGGCAATGGTTTGACTTAGGCCTTTATATCTGTTTGCTTGCTTTAAAACTTTATGGATAAGGCAATTTTTGGTTTTACCAGGGACCAATCGCCCAAAACATAAAGCCAAGACGAGCTGCCTTGGCCGATCTGGAACTGCCCCGCACCACCCGCGGAGTCACCACACATAAATGTAATAGAAAATATAAGATTAAAAATGTCAAAAGTGCCCTTAAAACATAGAGGTATCATAGAACATTTTAAGAGTGTTGGTTCATTTCAGCTGACTGAGGCGGAATTTTATGTCTATATACGATAATAAAGCCAGACAAAGGAATTATTTCAGTTCTAACATATTGTTGAACCAAATTTTGTCTAAATTGTAATTCTTCAATCACTTTTGTTCTTTTAAGTTGTAAGACTTTGTACAACCTTATTATACATATGGATATGTTTATTCGCGTTCTCGTATTAAATCCTCTTCTTAACAAGGGGTTTATTTAGCGAATTCCAATGTATTTTTAGAGTTTTGGGTCAAAAAAATATCCGTAAAAACTAAGATCAGCGCTGGGGAAAATAATTGAAAACAAAGCGAATTTTGTTGGCTGAGTTCTTTATTCGATCCGATCAGCTTAAGACTGAACTTAGGATAAACGAAAAGTGGTTTCTGTACTGGCTATTGCTTATTTGTTTATTATTATTTGAGCGCGTCAGCCCAAGAGAAGTTGCTTGCATTTGAGTTTTCGGTTTGACGAAAAGTTCCTTGGTGTCAAATTTAATTGTTCCTGGGTATTGTTTATTTATAGTTTGAGTTCTGTTTGGTGATTGTATTTTTTTCGAGACCACACAGCGATATGCGTATTTCAATATTAATGGGTGGAGTCTGAGAGAGAATCCGATACTTAGGCTGGGATTGATGGATACAATACGGGCATAAGTGACTTTACCATTTTTATTGTGTTGGATGCAATTCAACTTCTTGAGGTTCATGATTTCTATTTGTTTGGTTTCTTATTTTTGCGTATAGGAACATATATGTAGTGCCGCTGAACTGAATAGGTTTGACTCTTATTTAGGTTTCAAACGTTGTGTCTCGGTAACAAGCACTCCGATTTTAACGAAATAAGTTTTAATGTATAAATTATTCAATTATTTGTAAAAAGGCAAAGTTTTTGTTTTGTAGGTTTTATTTGCCATGTTGGATAATGACTTTGTCGTGCCGCTCCTAGAATTGCAGTCGTTTTTCCTTCAATGCCCGACTCAAAAGCATTAACTTTTTTCGGTAGAGGGCCCCGGTCATGGTTTCGTTTGGATTGAGCAGCTCATATTAAATGACGCCCAGCTAGTCCCACCAAATACAGAGCATAAGCTTAGATACATGAACATTCGGTCTTGTCGTTGATGACGATGAGTGGCCGGGGTATCCATACGATTTCTTGCGTTTGGGGTTATCGTAATGGATCCACTTTTCATCGCCAGTAACGATCCGATGCAAAAACCCCTTTCTTTTTTAACGTGCGAGCAGCTCTCTCCACGTCTTTCGGCTTCAGCTGGTTTGGCAAACAATTTCGTTCCTTCCGGATCATACGTTTGCCAGCTGTCAACTCCCAATGATTCAGACAATTCTTGGAAAGTTGGGCCCGGATCTTCGTCGAGTAACGCCTCCAATTCTTCGCCTTCGAACCTTTTTGGCTGACCGGGACGTTCCTTGTCATCGGTGTCAAAATCACCACTTTTGTAGCGTCAAAACCAGTACTTACTTACAGGTTGAAATCGATGGAGTATAGTCCCCGTAAGCTTTCTCGAGGAGCAAACGACAATCAGCAGCCGTTTTCTTTAAATGGAAGCAAAACAATAAAGCTGCTCGCAAATTGCGTTTATACGGCACGAAAGTCGACATATTTATTTATTTTCCGCTGTCTACGTTCACGCGATGAGGACTACTGATAATAGAAGCTAGAATATGATAGTTACATACGAGTAAGTTTTGGACTGCCCGCAGGCATCCTACAGTTATAACGGTAGCTCCTAGAAAACCTTTAGAACTAATTCCAACTCCCAATGATATATAAAAAAAACCTTATTTATTTTGCCTCATCTGAATAGGTGTGGCCACTAAAACTAATAAAAAAAAGTTTAAAAAATAATTTTTTAGGCAAAAATAAGTACTAAAGTAATAAAGACACTTTTTAGCGTTATTTAATTCTTGGTAATCCCGCCCTTGTTTTTTATTATTTGAAAGACACGGTTTGGTACAGAATCATAATATTTTTCAACTTCATTTAATGAAATTGATACCCAGGCTTTTTAATTGCTTCTACGAGAATCCCAGGATCATTAAATGGTTTTCTTTCTTCATAAACTCTCCTGGACCAAAGTGCCCAAATATTTTCCATAAGGAAAAGTCGGGGGAGCAAGGCGGCCACTTAAGCAATTTGACGTTTTGTGACGTCATGTGTGCTCGGGCAAATTAATTCGTGCTATCTTAGAAACATCATTAAGAGGTGTTTTTTTTTATTTTCAATATTTTTAAATGTTTAGCGCTTCAAATAATTAGTTTCATAAGCATTCACGCCACATATTTCCCTATTATACCTGCAGAAAGATGAGAATTTGAGGCAGTTCGTAGAATAAGTCGCCTCTCCGATGTTGTTGTTGCATGTTTTTTGCCTCCTTTCTTTTTTTTCCGTAGTCTGCTTCATTACGAAGAAAATTGCTTACGACATTTTGACTTCGACCGATTTTCTTGGCTATTTTATGATGTTTTAAGCTATTATGTATGTAGCCTTTAATTCGACCCTTATAAAATCGGTTAAAGGTTTTCCGCGGCCCAATTTACAAAAAACTTATTAGAAATTCTTTAAATTTTAAAACACAAAAAAAAAAAAAAATCAACTCCTTTCAATCACGCAGTTAAACGAAAGGAAAATCAAAAGTCTAAAACCTATTCAGTTGAGCGGCTCTGTAAATGGATTTGAATTTATATTTTTTTATAATAAAGTATAATACAACCAAAGCGAGAGCTGTAATTACAATTATTATGTAAAGTGAAATATTATTTTGAGATGTTAGTGTTACTACATACATGATTATGTCTTATTGCCTTAATCTTTGTTACATTTAATTTAATTAATAGTGTCAGATCTATTTCTGGAATTAAATCGTTTTCGCTTAAAATTACATTTTCAATCTGAATTTTACAATGTGTTACTCTGATAATTTTGTTTTAATAGCTTCTGATAAATTCCATGTTTAAATAATATTATATTAATAATTTTTTTTTTTTTTTGTCGAAACTGATATGAAATTACAAGCTGGATTCTTAAGCAATACTATGTTTGTATGGATGTCTGTTGGATAGGGATTTAATTCGTTTTTTCGTTTTTTAAACTTGGCTTTAAAGTAGTGAGTGTGTCTATTCCTGTTAGTGATTTTATAATGATCGTGATCTATTTGGTCTACGTGTTTGTTTGCGCTGGCTGATTGAAGACAGAGGGACTGGGGCTTGGAAAGGGTTGTTAGTTCTGTTGTCCATCCGATTTTGGTCAAACATTCTTTGTCGATTTAAATTAGGTTGAGGTGTGTATGGCATTCGTTGCATTGGTTGGGCAATATAGTTAGGGTTAGGGTAGTAGGGTGTTTGATGACGATATGGTGGCATTTGGAATAGTTGTGTAGCTGGGATAGGTGGTGGTGACATAAAATGAGGTTGGAGAGGTGAATGGGGATATCTTTGAGTATTATAATTAGTTTGGTTGGTATCCTGATTAAAAGATTTCTGCGGCTTATTATATTGTTTTTGGGTTAAATGATTTTTTTCTTCGTACAAGCCCTTCTCTTGTAAGATATTAATGAGGGATCTTAAATCTGATATTTCAAAATTATGAATACGCAAGTAAACATTCATTGGTAATTTTTCAATTAGTGTTTCTATACTGGTTTTTATTAACTTAGAGTAAAGTTTTTTTTCTTCGTTATTTTGTTCTAATTCAAGCTTATTTATTAATATTCTTCTGCGACTCTCCGCTTCCTCCAGAAATGCTCGAACATTGCCTCTAAACGGGGTCTTCCGAAAATCCTCCAAAAGGATGTGATTGGGAGTCTGCGGCTTGTAGTTCAAGACGAGTTGTTTACGTAGTTCCGTCCAGGTGTTAATGTCGCTTGCTCCAATGCACTGCATTACTGCTCCACAGATACTGCGCTCGATATGGGAAAATATATTGTATTGTTGGCGCACATCCCCGGTAGCATAAAGGGCCAGTATATAGTCAATTCGGTTGACAAAGGTGTACAAGGTGTTCGGGTCACCGTTGAACTTTTGCACATTGCTGATATGGTAGGCGACCTTCTTCATGTTTGCTTCCGATAGAGGTCCCGTCGCTGCTGCTGCTTGTTCCATTTTGTTATTATTGTTGAATTTTTCCTTTTGATAATTTTTTGTTGTTTTTGTAAATTGTTTCTTTTTTTAATTTTTTTAATTGTCTTATTTTACGGTTTTTCTGTTGTTCTACTGCACTTTTATGGGTCTGAACCGGTTCGAATTATGCCCTCTCACAAATTCAGTAGCGTCTTTTTGTTTCAAGACACTGCGTTGTTATATGGATTCGCGTCACTGTCGAGTTTTTTGATAAACTTGATACGATATGACCGTCGCGCGGGTGTCTTTTGCGTGGGTTTTTTTTCCGAATAGCACTGAAATTTTCACTATCAAGACCGACTGCGCCAGTTATGTTGATCATTCACGTTCGCGTATTAAATCCTCTTTTTAAAAAGGGGATTATTTAGCAAATTCGAATGTATTTTTAGAGATTCGAGTGGAATAAATGATCCATTAAAACTAAGATCAACGCTGGGGTAAATAATTGAAATCAAAGCGAATTTTGTTGGCTGAGTTCTTTATTTGATGCCGAACAGCTTAAGACTGAACTTAGGATAAACGAAAAGTGGTTTCTATACTGGCTATTGCTTATTTGTTTATTATTATTTGAGCGCGGCAGCCCAAGAGAAGTTGCTTGCATTTGAGTTTTCGGCTTGACGAAAAATTCCTTGGTGTCAAATTTAATTGTTCCTTTGGATTGTTTATTTATAGTTTGAGTTCTGTTTAGTGATTGTATTTTTTCGAGACCACACAGCGATAAGCGATATGCATATTTCAATATTTATGGATGGAGTGTGAGAGTGAATACGTTCATCGTTGCAAACATACTGTAACTTAACACTGTTCATTTATTGTCATGACTCAAAATCAAAACTAACTGTAGGACGTCGCAAGTATTAATTACCTTGGGGTTGCAGATTCAAATAACAAAAGTACGTTATATTTAAAAAGATCTTGCTGTTCTCTTCAGCTGTCCAAAACCCTATCGCGAGATCGGCAATGTCGACGGCAATGCTCAGACTCGAATGCGGGAGTCTCGGATTCGCCATTGGAGTCATGCGGCCCAAGAACCGATGGAGCACTTGTTACTCGCGGGGGCGTCTGCTCGTAGCTTATAAGTGTATCGCACACGAGCCTTGTAGTGGCTTGTGGAAAAGAAAAGGGGCGAAGGAAAAGCTGGGTACGGCCGCGTCGAAGTGTATGAGTAGGGTGTGTAAATTTTCCGAGAGGTCAATAGATTTGTTCGCGACGCACCCGCCAGTCCGCACATTCTAGTGTCTTTTTAAATTCAAATGAGAAGATATGAAGAGTAAAGTTGCGTTCGTTCACTTAAAACTGCTAAAGAATTTTCCATTCATTACATTTCATACTTATCCTTATCATAACCTAGCCGATGTACATTAAGCATGCAGCAATAAAACCGTATTACCGTATTATATATGAACCAAGGTTCGTACAAGCGTCTTCTCCATCCTTACCAGGGCCGAGAGTTGGCGAAGACTAATCAATTATTCGTGTTTAGTCGATGAAAAACACGACTTCAATGGTCACATTCTAATAAACTATTAGGCATTATAAGCCGAACCTAAGTTTGTATGCAAAAATAAATTATAAGTTAAATATACATAAATAAAAAAATTAGGCATTGCACCTTGCAACATACAAGAGAAATGTTTTGTTTTAATTGATGTATTATCTATATATTTTCATAATTCGCATCAAGTGATCATACAGAAATGGAATTTGAAGACTTGCTGGAAGACCTCTGATTCTAAGGCATTTGAATGCAATAATTTAACTATATATTTTTTGTTTTAATTAATGTTATATCAGATTAATAAACTAATTATTCAATTGTAAAACATTAAAGACAAAATAAAAGAAGGAAGGATTTGAAAGGGAAAGAAATACCTTAACTTTTTATTTGCTGCTACGTCACCAATCAAGGTCGATCAAAGAGTCGCGTTCTAAAGGTATTATGGAAACGTGAGGGGAGGGGGTCCAAGGAATATCTGAAGTCAGCGGGTTTACAATTTTACCTGTTTCAACGAAAATACCCGAACTTTTTTGATTTCGAAAGACAAAAATTAAGCCAGCCGGACAAGATCGACTGATATTTCCACACTCAATCATGCTCTGCAATTAAGCTCTGCGACTTCAATGTTGAGGGCTTTTTAATATGAAGGCCCACTACGCGGCCAAAGAGAAGGTCGTCTTTGTGCCCAAGAGTCCTTGATGGAGCGTGTAGCGACGGACAACACCTCTTCAGGCACGAACTTCAAATGTGCAACCAGCAACTATGTAGAAGTAGCTAAGTACAACATTAAGTGTGTTGGCTGGGCTCGGGGCGGTCTCAAGTGTGTTATAGTAGGCAAGTGAGCTTGTTGTGTTCGCAGTGCCCGGCGATTAGTAGTTAAATTTAAAAAAAATTGTATTTCATTTTCTGTGGGTGGGAAAATATTTGGGTGTTAATCTGGCATAAATCCGTCAACTCGAAAACAATTTGTGTCGGTAGTAAAGAGGAAATGAATGTGAGTCGAAGTGCTCTTTGCACCCGAGAAGGAAATTCGAAATCAAATATTTTTATAGTCATTTCCTGTACGAAGAGCAGTGCTTTGAATGGGGCTCCGTGAACTCCCCCTCCAAACTGGCTGCCACTTTGAATTGAATCACCTGTGTCGACTCTAAAGCCAACACATAAATACTCTTATTTTAATATTGTGCGTAATTTTAAAACAATGAAAGAAAATTTGTCTAGTTGAAGCTTAAAATCAAAGTGGTTGGTCTTCTCACACAAAAAAATAGGCGAAGACATATTTGGTAATGCACAAAGTTAAAAGTTTGGCTAAATGCTTTTGGTAATTCTATAAATTAGTCGACGGCCTAATGCGAATACAGTTATAATTTCCAGCAGATTAGAGTACTCGTACATACTAAAATTGAATGGTATATTCAGTTTGGAAGAAGAGGCGTCCACACTTCAAGCACTTATTCGTGTGAAAGCTTTGGGTTCTAAGCTAAATAATATGTTGTTCTCAGGTTCGATTTTATTCACAAATACGGCTGTTTGTTTCTGTTACCAAATGGCGAGGATTGTCACATGACTGTTAACTGCCGGCTCCCCAAAACAATGATCCTGTTGGAGCGAATAAGTAAAATTAGTGGAGGAGTTTCAGTGCGTATGTCCTGGGCTCCAATCTCTGCTAAATACCCAGGCACACGTAACACCATAAATTAACCTTGCGGGGTAGTTCGGGGTGGACTACGCCGCCTTTTTCGATTAGGTGTGTAAATAGGAACCAACAATCAGACAAGCGCCCGAGATCGTGGTGGGATTTTTAAGCAGCTTGTACGCGCAGTGAGGCCTGATTTAATTGGAAGGTCTGGAGGGAGACATGAGTGTCTGCTGTGCGATTCGTACGAGAGTTAATAATCATTAGCAGGGTGCCAGTTGGCGTCGACAGGGAAGTAGCTAGACAAACGAGCCCCTGGGACTTGCGTGCAAAACGGGTGAAGGCAAATTTCTCAAAGAAGCAGTGCTTTATAATCTGCAAAGAATCTGATGAATAGAACAACTGGCAGGAAAATAAAAAATCAGTCATAACGGCTTTTGGTAATACAAAATTCAATTCAATTCAATTCAAATATGCTTACACTGTAATTTCAGTGATTTTAGATTAGTTAGGAAAAAATTAGGCAGAATCAGTGTAGTTGTATAGGGCCGTAGTTTTGGTTTTTAAAGTGGAATTTCACACCTAATGTATTGCAGAAATATTGGTGCTTTTTGGACAATCATACATCTATGTATCTTCGTTTTACATTTTGGCTGTAACGGCTTCACTCGCTGTTCGGGTTTTTCTATAGGCTGTCAAAAACCAACCAAATTCTCTCGTTTTATTTGCTTCCAATTTCCGTGAACTGCTTTGACGAACCGCTCATCCTGTTATATCAGTCGAGCAGACCAATGCCATCTTTTCTCGATAAGTTGTATTAGACCTTTTTTTAGATGAAACTAAAATAATTTTCAGTGTAAGTTCTTAAGAACTGAAAACGATTAACACCAGTTAAATTACAAGCTTCTCTATATGCAAGGCTTTCGCACCCGAATCAAAGATGATCAAAACATCTTGATTAATAGGTTTGTACAATTTGACATGCTTACTGCAGGAAAACCGATTACAGGATTACATAGTTACATTTTTTCTGGAATTTTTATCCAACAAGTTTCTTGTTTGGCCCTCTGTGCCTGCAAAAGTCCTTAAATTTTTAAGCTCTGCTATTTGTCCCGTGTTACATATCTTCGGGGCAAACTCTTTCTCTTACTAACAAGGATGCATTAATATTTAAAGATATCAAACCCATCCCTTTAAAGGAGCCAACCAATTTGTCACTCGAATTTGACGCAATAGAAGAAGAGTCCATTACATCATCCGGTAAATGGACTTATATTCCCCCCCCCCCCACACCCTGTCAAACATATTGCTTTGGTAAATGTTATATGTTTGTTTAGCAAAAGGAGCTGTGCCGAGTCTGGTTTCTATGCATATAGGTCTTTGGTTATCGCAGATACACAGCCTTAAGGTGCTCTTGGGATTCGAGGAAATTCCATCGATAAGAACTGTGGGAAATGGTACTCCCTGTACATATTCAGTATGCACAATCGCGAATCCCATAGCAGGCGCTTAATTAAAGGCTTTACGGACAACATACGTGGTTTGGATGCATAGAACAGCATTGATGGATCTAGGGGAAAGCAAAGCGGTACTGTTTCCATAGCTAGTATGTTCGCCGCTAACACTTGGAAGGGTTGAAGCTACTGCAGGCGGAGGCATGCAACGAAAGCGTCGATACCGACTACGGTGGCGGAAGTTGGGAAATGGAACAATTTGTTGATTTCTAATGAGGAGATTTGCTTGAAATTGGGATATCGCTTATGCCACAGCTGTATGCAATTTCAATTACCTTTCATTACGATAATGGGACGGATATTGTTCAAAAATTTCAATGTGGGTTACGCCGAATCCAAAGCCAAAAGGCCAGACAAAAACCAAAATGCTCGAGTTTAATCGAAATGATGATTCGATGTTCTGAATGATTCAGACGGCCTTGCCGGTAGGCATGGCGGAACACATATTCCGGGAAATAAAGAGGCGATAGCAAAAAGTTCCATCTTGTATTCCCCCAGCTGGCTGCATGGAATTTTTGCACAATTGGCAATCGAAAATTGGAAAACTTTTTCCGATATTTGTTTTGGTTTCATTGAGTTGACTTCTCTCCGGCTCACACATGGTCTGTTGCTGCTAACACAGATGTACACACTCAGCCAGTATAGTTTTCTATTTTGGGAACTTTTTGCGTTCTGCTTTAACGGGATTTTTTTACCAAAACTTTAATGCCTTCGCCAGTTTCTGCTTGTGTGTGTTCTTGCGCACGACAGGTGATGGGGCGCATAATGGCTCCACTCTGCACTCCCCCTGGCCGACTACTTTAATTGCAACTGGCAACGCGGACTTTCTCTTAGTATTTCCAATTTGGTTTGCACAGGAAACGCTCCTCGGATTGCTGCGGCAATTGCTGATGGTAGATGGTGGTTGGGTAGCTCGTAAATGCTCGGTATAAAATCACGTGGGGCTGACACAGCCGGCTTTAGTTCCCCCCACTCTTCCCATACAATTGACTATATATCGCGTAGAGTTACAGATTTGTCCCACAACGCTAGGTAAACATTTAATCCCAATGCCTGGGTGACTCCCTTCTACCTCGTTTACTAATTGGTTTCCGATTGCCCGACCCGGACCCGAGTGAGGCGAGAGACTCACACAGCCGACACTTGACTGTCATGTGGGTTGCCAGTGATTTCCCAAAGCGGATCGCCACGTTTATCGATATGAAAGTGTCAATACTTTTGGTTTATTGTGCACGGCTGTGATTTAGGTACGCGCCCGGGGATAGAGCGCATCTCTGGGCGGAGTGCAGAAGGCCTAGCATTTTTATTATTTATTGCTCTGTGTCTGCCTTGCCGCACCGCAGTGTTTGGAAATCAAATAGATTTTCTATTCTCTTTGCCAATTCGACAGTTGGTCCGCTTGGCTCTTTCACCCCACCTTAATACACACAGAGCGTTGGTGAAGCCATTTGAGCCATTTCCATTAAAGTAGCGACAGTGTTACTTAAATACAATCCTTGTACGTAGTTTTGTGAAAATGAGTTTAGGCTAATTAAAAAAAACCTGTAATGCTAAATTGAATAAACTGCTAAGTGCAAGCTGGCTGATCTCTATAAATACGTTCATGTGGAGGAGCAAGCAAATAAAGCTAATTTTGGCTTTGTGAATTAACCACTGAGTCAACACAAATTTGTTTTATTTTATTACCCAAATATTAAATTAAATTGTAATAAATTTTATTTGGAAATAAAAGATGCCAACATTTTTAAATCAAAAGTATGCGTTGTTATTATAGCTTTTCTACGGGCTCGAAGATTTTGTGCACAATTTTTGGTCGCATTATATTTTTTTTACGATTCTGCGGTAGCAAACCAAAGTTTGCAATTAAAAAAGACTGCCCGTCGAATATCCCATGAAAGCGGCCGGGTTCCGCCGTTAAAATGGACGCGCGTGTAGAATTTTCCACTCAAAAACACAATTTCCGAAATAAAATAATTCAACGACTCCGTTTAAAATTCATCTAAAAATTTTATACAAACGACTTTCCCCGGCCAGACTCTGCGGCGCACCTCGCAGTTTTGCGTAGCACACATTTCAGGGCCGATTTTAAACCGTTCATGGAAGTAGGCCAAAATTAATGAAACTGCTGTCGGGCTAGCCAAATTACAGGACAGCCGCATCTTTTATGGTTGATAATTTTCTTTTTCAGGGTAGTCAGCACACCCAGTAGCAGCTGGCCAGTCGGTGCCTCTCATCATCACGGCCACCTCGTTGACCAAATTGCTCGGGATGAAAATGTATTGGGCGGTTGGGCGATGTGCGGTTACAGCAAATGCAGGTGGCGGCTTGCTGGCATGCATAAACATAAACTGCAAGGCGCCCCGGGGGAACTGCAAGAACAGTCGCTGCAGCGACTCTCGTCCGTTTGGAAACATAATGCATGTCGGGCCGTAATAACTTTTAATGGTGAATCTCCAGGCGAGGCTCTGTACTAGCAAATTTTGGTTTATATTTTTGTTTTCCTTTCCGCCGCCAATGAGCTTACTGGCGATACATAATTTAGCTGGGAGACCTCCCTTGGCCTCTGAGACTCAAAGCGCTGGGAGTTACTATTGCACTTTGTATTCCCAATGCAACTTTATAAAAAAATTGTACGGAATCGTTTAATTCGCTTCGAATTTGACTTTAAGCACACGAAGTTCGGCTCTATGGTAAGCTGAGTGACTAGGAACTTGGGTTTCTGGGTCCGGACGAATGAGCAGGCTCTGACGGTGCAAAGTTACTCACTGAATGGTATCCCATTTCTACGAGTGTGATGGGAGCTTAGGTTGCTGCGGATTTTGGGAGGCCAATGCGAAAAGACAGAAACAACAACTGCATCAAAGGCGAAAGTAAACAAAAACACGTGCTGCATTTCATTGGGAAAGGGAAAGAGGGCGGCTGCCAAGAACGGAAGGGAGCTACTTACAGAGAATAAGGGGAGAGAAATGGAGGAACAAGAGGTCCCGATATTGCGCATGACAAAACCCCATAAATAGAGAGGACTTGGTCGGATAAAAGAGAATATCTTTTAAAGAGCTTCAAGACTGATACATGGATCTGGATAAAGACCTGCAATGGTTGTCTAAAATGTTTTCTTTAAATGGTCTGACTAATTGAAACGTGAAACTTGGCTCTGGTGTCATAAAATTTTTTAATTTCGAAATCGAAGTGCAAATAAAAATTATACCCAAGATGTCATTGTTATTTCTACTCATATTTATTTTATCCTACCGTTTGTTAAGTCAATTTCGCGACACTGGTGGCGGTAGAATCATTCCCGAATGACGACTACTATCCTGACCGCAATATATAAAAACCTTATACAATATTAACTATTTGATCGTCATAAAAGAAATAGAAATATCGCTACCGCTATATATTAAATGTAGTATATGGTTACAATGAAATACGTTAGCTTTAATGGTAGATTTGAATTGAGAGTGCATCTGCCGGACTGTATATCCGTAGGATGGTAAGGATTTCTTGAATGTATTTTATTTTTCGAGTCCTCGTGTTCCAAATAAGCTGAATAGCTTTTAAAAATTAAATTAACTCAAGTTTGTATGAAATAATAGGCAATCGGTAAACACTCCGCCTGACACCAACAGTAAAAGAAATAAAACAAGTAAGGAAGTAACAGTCGAGCTTGCCCGACTGTGATATACCCTGTACCTAGGGCTTGGATTAATATAATTGTGCTATTTGGAAACAAATTAAATTCTAAAAACAGCTACCGCGGGCGCCTTCAGGTATTTCTTTGACTCCCAATTAATTCACTTGCTAATCTTTAAAATCTGGCATGTGATCCCCCACCCCACACTCACAACGCGTCTCTACCCATTGCCTGCCTCCCCCTTCCACTTTTAAGTGCGCGGTTTTAATTCCCCCACCCCCCCCTTAACTTTGACTTGAAGTTACTCCGTTGTTTATAAACGGATTTAAACAAATTTGGTACCAAACAAAAGGTATTTGTATTCTCCGTCGTTCTTCTATACAAACATTTGCTCTATTTTCAAAATTATAGCTATTAAACAAATTATTTGAATAGGATGGAAAGAGGGCGTGGCACCGAAAAAAAAGGATAAACTTGATCTGCTTGCAGATATGAGTCTAAATCCCAAATTTGGTTGCTCTAGCTCTTGTAGTCTCTGAGATCCTTTTGTTTACACGGACGGACAGACGGATAGACAGATGAACGGACGGAAAGACGGACAAGGCTAGATCGAATTATCTTTTGACTAATCATATTGGGTGTAACTCTTGGGGGTCTACGACGCCTCCTTCTCTATGTTACATACCTTCGCACAAACACATTATACCCTTGTAGTACCTTCAGGTACAGGATATAACAAGTAAGGAAGTAAAGGTCGAGCTCGCTCAACGGGATATAATACCTACATATGTGGTTTGGAGCTAAAATAGCAGTTTAAAAATATTTCGGACAGACGGATACGGTTAGATCGGTGTCTTTTATTCGTCTAATCATATTGAAGATAACTTTCAAACAAATCTATTATGTACTCGTATAATATCTTGAACCTTCATAATACATAATTAAATAAAATGAATTTGGGCACCGGTGTTTTATAATTTCAGTACAATAAGTGTTACTAAAGTGTGGCTTTATTCTTTTTAGGGACAAAATCAATAGATCTGGATCCAAAGCTTCCTATGAAGATATATTTTGGTATGCTGAAACCATTTGGTAGGATATACAACATTTAAGCTTATAATACATACCTTAAAAAGGGTACCAGAGCTATAAGTAATTATTTTCAATGTATAAATTTACAGGGTACAACAAAATCGTGCAAATTCGGCTCACTTCCTTATTTGTTTATTTTGTATGCCCGAATATCATACATATTTCACCTCTGGGGATTATAAATATGTTCTTTTTTTGCAAATTGACTTCTAATGCATATGTAGTTGGAAGATTGTTGGTAAGTGTTTGATTTCTCCCAATTACAGGTGAAGAGGTGCCCACGATGCATGGTTGCCTAATTAACTTTGAATCGAAGGTGTGACGATAAATTTTGATTGGTCTGGCAAGTCAATCGGAAATTGCAACTGACCTCCGCCTGCTGATGGAGATTCGTTTTGAGGAAACTGGAAAATAGGTTTGCACAACATGAATAATGACCGGTGCACTGGCTGTGTTAAGGGGCAAAAAGTCGAGTTTGTTGACCTACGTCGACAGAGACAAGTTCGTAAATGTTTAATGATTTGTTTTGCGAGTACCTTCACTTTGATAGTTGGTCGTAAGGCTCGAGGCGCCGCATCTCCATTTGTGTCCTTTATCGCTTCCTCGGTGCTTTTATTCAGAATCTTTTGTATTTATAAAGTTAAAGTTGGCAAAGTTCTTTTATTCTGGATCAAAATTATGACAAACTTTGAAACTTTGCTTCGAGCTCAGAGCTTTACAACAACTCCTTATGGCCTTAGGTCTATGCGGATGGCGGACACGAAGCCATCGAGTCGTGAAATCCATGTGCCAAAGTTACCCACTCATTAAGAGCTAATAAGATTGAAGAGAAGTTTGGTTAAAACTTTCCCTAACCTAACCTTCAAAAGGGTTCAAGGGGCAAGTGGTGAAACACGGTTGGGTTGACTCGGGCATTCAATTTATCACGCCGACTAGGTGCACAAGGCACAGGAAACATTTTAATTTCCATTCACCGCAGTGACCAGCTAACTGGTCCTGGCTATCCCTGGCAAAATAGTTGCGATTGCCATCAAATCCCTTGGCTGTGCATTTTCTCGGCAACATTTTTAGGCAGCTGCCAACTGTCATAGTCATGTGTCTCAGCGCCAGGGGCAGGAACAGTTGTGCACAAACAAACAGGGACACTAACCGACAGACTGCTAAGCCGGCGGCTGAGTGCACAGACGTAAGTGTGGGGGCTGCGTTCTAGTCGAGCCCCCTGTGTGCTTTCTATGGCAATGCAGGGACTGCATGGAGCCGAAGGACATATCGAGAGGCAAGGCAATTTGTTTTATGCTGTTGGTGCTGGCGCCACTTAAATTGCAGCCCAAAATTGTATATAAGCCCACTGTTGCCTGAAATAATTTGTTCGGTTTTGACTTGTTTTTTATATTGAAATCGTAGCCTCACTTGCGTTTTTGAAATATCTAATCGAGTTCGCACCACAGATATAAAGTGATCCAGGGAAAGTTTTTTTAAATTATAGCAACCAAAACGCTTTAAAGCAACTATACGGACAAAGCTAATATTGAGCTGTCAATGTGGGTCGCGGAAGGTTAAGGAGCTTATGTTCATGCTGGGTGAGTCATGCAAAGGACTCGTCGGCTGGAACGCAGCTGCACTCACGTGTCACTGGATTGATCGTCTTATCAAAAGGGCTTTCCTCCAGACAGCAGGCTAGACTTGCCGTTTCTGCCAATTGTAAAGTGCGAGTGGCAAAATGACCTATAAAATTGTTCCATCTCCGGAGGGAGAGGGTGTTGCTAAGATTAAGCTAAGTGATGGGTGAAAATGGGAGTTACTAAGATAACTGTGTATATGATTCATGGAGCCTTTATGGTCCTTTATGTTGATCTGCTAATGAAATTAATTTTCAATGACAGTCTTACCAGCTCGTCAAAATTGTAATTAATGTCCAACGCTTCACTGCGGGGTGGGTTCGTTTCCATGTTAGCCTTGCCAAATTGCTGCTTGCGCGTCCCCTAAAGCGTCCTCGCATGAGTTGTTTGAATGGCACGACATCCGCCTACCTCGAGTCTGTGCAAATGCATGGGAGGAGGTGGGAGGGCTACAGACGAGTTCTACGCAAATAAACGTTTATTTGTTCACTAATTGCGCCCGTGATGATATTGTTATTTTAAAATTCTATTTTAAGCTCTATCGCGACCGGTGTTTTCAGGTTGGTCTATTTTTGCGGTAGCTCACGTTTTAACGGTATTTATCATCAAGTACACAAGTAAAGAGGATCCTTAGCGTGGAAATTTTATTTTAAACTTCATATCTTCTTTTTTAAGACGTGACTTTTTACCAAGCCGAGATGCACTCATTGTGAATGTAGACGAGCACAGACGCCATGTTCACCCGTGCTGAAAGGTGACAGTCTTTCCCAGAAAATCTATATTTATTTTATAAAGTATATAACAGAGGGAAGGATTGTCGTAGTCTCTTAAATTCTTTCGTTCATATGGATACAGAACTGAATATCGGTTAATCGAATTCTATTGTGATATGAGCATATTGGTTGCGACATTGAAGGATCTATGACAACTTCCTCTCTATATTACATACTTTAGCACCTTCAGGTAGAGGAAATATCAATCTGAAGCTGCATACATTATATTTCAATATCAAGAAAGATTGAGAAAAAGTGATGCGATTAAGAAATCTGTTGAAATCTGTTGAAAAGGTCGGTCTATAAAATGACGCGCTAGCAACATTATGACAAACGCGAGTTAAGGAAGGGGTACTGATCGCGGTGCAGTAACGCCTGGTAACGAGAGAAATCGCCCGTCTGCCCAGACACTTTGCAAACTTGTGAAACTTTTGCCAAGTTGCTCTGGTGTCGCTGGTGGCGGCTGCGAAGAGTGGACCAACACAACTTTGTAAAAAGTTTTTAGCAAAAACCATTAAAAGCTCACGTAGTCAAAGTCAAACGACAAATTTGCATTGGAATTTGTGGTGCAGGTAAAAAAAATAGTTAAACTTTAAATTTCACTTTTATGCAGCTGCAGCGGTCCATTGTTATTCTTCTACTTGCAATGGCGACATCCCTTTAGCAATAAATCGTGACATTTTTAACTCCATGGGATGAACAGGAACTTGCATTTCTGAACTTCCAATCATTAAATGCATGAAGCTGTAGAAAGAACAATTTGTTTAATTTAGGATATATTCCGGTGAGATACATTTAAAAAACAAGTAAGGAAGTAACAGTTGAGCTGTGATATACCCTGTAGCTTCGTTTATTGAATAAAATTTATTTTTTCGTTGGTACTTTAAAGGCTGCCACATAATTTATTGCTTATTTCATATGTGGCAACTCTTATTAATAAACTTCAAAATTTAATTTCCACCGTTAAATTTATCAACGACCATTTTTAAAAGATGGGGGGTTGCAACTTTATCAAGTTGGCAGACCTCCCTTATATGGCACCACTTGACGTTTCGTATGTACATATGTATACTGACATTTTATGTGTATCGTCGACGACCGCTACTTTCGTGACGTCACATAAATTTTAAATATTGAGTTTCTTCACTATTAGAGTGGTTCTAGATGGCCGTATGTAGTATCATTCGATTGGCATTTCTATTTCACATAACTGTTCGGTAGACACCAAGACCCTATTTATTAAATTGTAGAGGAAATTTAGATTTAACAAATTAGGGCGGAAAGGCATTACATCGATAAAAGGTCAACTTGATCTGTCTGCCAATATAACGAGTCTAAGTCCCAAATTTGTTTGCTCTAGCTTTTATAGTCTCTAATCCTTTTGTTAGATAAACATTATATGCTGTACGAAATTGTACGAAACCACTCAAGCGCTGCCAACTTTATATATAGTATAATGAAGTCGCAGTCCAATTTAATTTGAAGTCTTAGAAAAAGAAATTATATTATTTCAATGCTCGCCTGCGAGTTCCTTAAATGTCGTCTTCTATAATGTCAAGACGATAGTATTATTGGGGCATTTGATTAAAAATGCCTTCGCCTAACTTCGGGGCTCCGAAACTATAATCTCTGTATCCAATTCTGTTATATAGAGCTATTCGAATTTTTGGCTTTGTTATAGCCTCATTGTAGCATCTACAATAACGATATAAGAAGTATTGGGAGTGGAGGGTTTTTGACATTATAATGGCTATGGCTTTTGGTTTGCTGGACCGATTTTTGCTAAACCGATTGCCTTGGTATATGTCATATAATATTTATTAATCGCATACTTATGCCAAGATTTTTCGTGGGCAATATAGCTTCTTAAGAGTGTAAAAAAAAATGTGACTATTTAGTAATGCTCCTCTAGCTGGTCTGTTGCCTGTCTCAAGACTGCAAATAGATTAAAGTCTTATATCGCGACGAATTAAATCTAATCGAGTTGAATGAGAGTGAAAACCACAAAAAACTGGATTTTGATACAGCCTGCAATTATGTGCGTTGGTAATCGGTATATTCGTAATGGGACTCTGATTAAATTTAGAACACCTCAGTGGGAAATTCTTGTTTTATATGCCTAATCCGCCTAATCGATCGATTATCTTTATGGCTACCACTATCACCCATTATCGTCTTAATCCACAGACTTTCGCATCGCGTGTTGTACCCTGCTCACCGCATAAACCTGCCGAATTAAAAGTTCGCCCTGGCCACCCTGACGCATCTCTCATTTTGTTCCATTTAAGAACTCGATACTCAGGTGACCGACCCACCGGCATCATCTCCGCCCCGATCAGCTGTCTCGCCGGCGCGCTGCTGCTGCTTTCGCTAACGTCGTTCGCCTCGCTTAACTCTCGGCAGCCGCCTCATTGCAGTCTCAGTGCTATCCGAACGATCGGTGGCTTCGCACCTTCTGGAACCGTCGTGAGCAGGCTTTCAGTGCATTGCCCGGTTACTAAAGTGAACAGTAAAAACAGTTGGAGTTGTGAATAAGGTTCTAATGTACGTAACGTTTGTATGGGGGCAAAAAGTAATTTGTTGACAAATTGGCTGGCTTGGTTTATTTGTTCAATTGGCACTGGTCGGTTTTTTGGGAGGTAATTAAATTTATTAGCAGTTATTTAAAACTCAGTTCATTTGTATTTCATAGAGTAACTTTATATAAGGAAAGTTATAATTACTCTCTAGTTTCTCGATCGCTTCGTTCTCGATTGTAATAATTTTGTTTGGACTTATAAACGACTCGGGAAGGTAAAAATTTTTGGTTTCTTTTGAGACCCGAAAACCTGATTGGCATCAAAATTTTATCAGAAGCTCACTAATTTTGCGGGTGATCAAAAACGTTTTTGTTTTATTTTTAATAATTGAATTGGAATTCTCTGTATTACAAAGTGTTTTCATGTAGATATAAATGTTTTGAGAATGTTTCACCAAGACTTCCAAGTGAATAACTAAACGCGATCATTGAAACTTCCATATATTTTTTTGTGGTCTCAATCTACTTGGTAGTCGCAGAGGTGATGTTAATGACAACCCAAGAATGAGTATATTGCATAACAAAGACGGAGTAACGTGTCCCGGTAATTACCTACATATCATGATAAGCATATGGCAGTAAAAACTTCAATTGCATGTCATATAAGAAGCTAGTATTTTGGTGTTGTTTTTGTTTTGGTTTTTTTTTTGTGTTTCTGCCGTAGTGAAAGTTGGGCACATATGCGATAAGTAATCTTTGCCAAGGTTTTGAATTAAACACTCAACGTCTTCTTAAATAGCAATGCCTTTATTCTGACTACCAATAAATCCCGGCCCACACATTTTAGAGGGGCAATCGCGAAAAATTACTATGTATTTGATTTCTACACTAGAGGGTGGGGTTTTGTGTGTTTGGGCCTGGAATTGACCTTTGCTTATCGAGTTAAATTGCTTGCACGTAAGTATTTTTAGGAAAAAGTGCGTGGGTCGAAAATTCTTAAAATTGTCAATCAGACTGAATCAAGTATACGCTCATTACTTAACTGCCTTATCCCCACTCGAATTTGCTCGATGAAAATAGTCTCCATTGAATTTTGGCGGCCAGACCTTCTCGCGTGTGCCAAACGCTCCCCAATTTGCGAATTGTTTGCTTAATAAGTTAAATAGATAATTGAGTTAAGATGTGTAAAGCGCGAGATTAGATTGCCACTGACATTGTAGAAGCGATTTCTCAAATATTTTGCTTCCTGATTAGTGCTAGTGGCCCACACACAAGTTCTTCACGAAAATAAATTCCTCTATAATGGACCAGCGCCCCCGGTATAGCTCGCGAACCCAGACCCTCCCCCCGCCCCCCTTCCGAGACATCTGTGTTGTTGTTGGTTTTCCCAATTGGCACGGCAAATATTATACTTCATCTGGTTGACGTTTAGGGTAAAATTATTGGAGCAAATTACCTCAACTGTGCTGACAGATTTGCATTGACCGAGAGCTGCTTGCGTGTGTGGGGCGACTTAATTTGATTTTAATGCGAAGCGACACGCATCCCAATTTCACTGCAATCTCTGAAATTGTGCCCTTTGAGCTTATCTTATTTACTTAATTTCTTCACAGGTGTGCACGGTGTGGCGATCTTTACGTAGCAACTTGAGTGTACTGTTTTTTACCTGACACCCCCGGAAGGAGAAGGAGCCAATAAAATGACTGACCTGGAGATGAAGAACGGAAAGGAAAATGGTCATCAAGCAGAGCTGAACCACCCACACCATGTCAGGTGAGAAGGTCTAAGAACTTAAAACTCGGGGAGTCGGTATGCCAACCAGCTGTTGCCGATTTGCAAACAAAGAATGCTGAGCAACAAAAACGAAATATGCAGCTATCGGCCAATGAGTCGGTAGTAACGAGAGAACCAGTCGCTTTGAAAACTAGAAAACTGGTTCCAGCGACGCGTTCACGCTTAGGGTAAGCCGGTAATAGAAAGTGAAAGTGGAAACGGTGGTCAGACTGACCTTGCCGGATAGTGGTTAAGTTGGTTGTGCAGGGATCAAAAAGTAACCATGAATTGTGAACTTTTCCAGTCGCACCCACGACATCGTGGAGGACGAGCCACTCACTTGGAGGTTCTGGAGGAAACAGCGCTACATCGTCGTTCTCTTGGCATTCTTCGGATTCTTCAATGTTTACTCTTTGCGTGTTAACCTATCGGTTGCTATTGTGGCCATGACTGAGAATCGAACTGTTGTGGATAGCGATGGAAACGAGTCATGGGTGCAGGACTTTCCCTGGGACTCCAAGCAAAAGGGCCTCATTCTCAGTTCCTTCTTCTATGGATACATTTTAACTCAGTTCCTGGGCGGCTATATTGGTACCAAAATCGGTGGAAATATAGTAAATATTGTTTAAGTTCACGTCCTGACCATCTTATGCATTCCTTTGATCAATAGGTATTCGGCACTGGAATTGGTACAACTGCCATTTTAACGCTCGTCACTCCGCTTGCAGCCAAGCACAGTCTGGAAATGTTTCTGGCCGTTCGCATTATTGAAGGTGTTTTCGAGGGAGTCACCTTTCCTGGAATTCATGCTGTGTGGGCGCGATGGTCGCCCCCACTCGAGCGCTCGCGTATGGCCTCAATCGCGTTTGCTGGCAACTATGCAGGCACTGTGATTGCAATGCCATGCTCGGGAATTCTGGCTACTCGGTATGGCTGGGAGAGTGTGTTCTACGTATTTGGAGCCATTGGCGTCGTCTGGTATATACTGTGGACGATATTCATACGTGCCGGACCGGAATTGGACCGGCACTGCTCGAAGGAAGAGTGTGAATACATTCAAAAGACAATCGGCTATGTGGGAACAAGAAAAATTAAGCATCCATGGAAAGCTATATTCACTTCGATGGCGTTTTACGCGATCATGGCTTCCCACTTCTCAGAGAACTGGGGCTTTTATACCCTGCTTACCCAGTTGCCCAGCTTCCTCAGGGATACACTCAACTTTGATCTAAGCAAAACTGGATTTTTATCCGCCGTCCCATACCTGGCAATGGGAATATTACTGGCTATATCCGGCTACCTGGCCGACTGGCTGCAAGTTAAAGGCATTTGGACTACGACGCAGGTGCGCCGAAACTTTAACTGTGGCGCTTTTCTTGCTCAGACAGTTTTCATGATGCTTACCGCCTACTTGCTGGACCCCACGTGGTCAGTTGTGAGCCTCACGATTGCCGTCGGATTGGGGGCCTTCGCTTGGTCTGGCTTTGCGTGAGTATTAATTGCTGAGTAATTTTGAATTTCGGATTATTGCGAATTTCTAATTTCAGCGTAAATCATTTGGATATTGCCCCCCAACATGCCAGTGTTCTTATGGGTATCGGCAACACCTTTGCCACTATTCCTGGCATTGTGAGTCCCCTTTTAACGGGCTACATTGTGACTGATAAGACAAACGAGCAGTGGCGAATTGTGTTCTTCATCTCTGCGGGCATCTACCTGGTTGGTTGTGTTATCTACTGGTTTTACGCCTCTGGAGAACTCCAAGAATGGGCCAAAACTCCGGAACAAAAAGCTTTGGAAGCCGAGGAAAGGCAGCTGAAGTTAACGCAACCCTCTGGCTACACAAACGATGCAGCTGAACTAAAGGAGTAGAACAGCTAAATTAAAGCCTTTACACATATTCCATTTCATATATTCCGCTAACTTTATTATGTCCTTAAACTGCTTTTCGGGCCACTACACGCCTGAATATGAGTCAAAAGCAATAACTTTAAGAGTTTTTATGAATTTATTTCGATTTAATTTCCTAACGAAGTTACAAATAAGCCTCAAATAAATCGATTAGCTACAGATAATACACATAATCTAAAAATATTGTAACATTTACAGCGGTGTAACAGAAACTTAAGAGGTTAAATATGCAAAGAAGTGCACAATTTAAGCTCGATTAAGTCATATAGGATTCTTTTGGATCTCTCCCTATGGTTAGTGAGTTGGATGGAACGGTAAAAAAGATGGGCAGATGGGAAGAGAGGATTGCTTAACTTTTTATCAACATCAAGTAAGACATTAACAGTCGAGCTTGTTCGGTTGTGATATATTCTGCAACTTGAGCAAGTCCTGCTGATCTCAGAGATGCTTTTGTTAATGCGGACAGACGCACAAGCTGACGACCATCGAAACGGGCAGACAGACACTGACACGGCTAGATCGATTTCTTTAACCATTTAAAGTATATTGGTGACCATAGAAAAGAAAAAAATGAGAGGGAGCGAGAGCGAGAAAGTGACGAGAGCAAGTACGTTCAAATTTAACCCTTGTTTAACCGCAGAAAAACTATCAATCAAATTGCCGCCAAAAGTATGCACACTATATTTAAAATACATTTTGCTTTTCACTATCCCAAAAGTATAGTAAAAGTTTTATTTATTCATAAAGTAAATACTTTTGATATTAATTTACTAATTGTTTTTAGCCCAAAGCGCAGCGGCCAACCGCACAGCAGGCGCCAGAGACGCCAAGCCGGTGCCAAAACCACCAACAATTGTACTGGAGGGCATCACCGATATCAACTCACTGTGGCAGGGCATCGGAGCCGTCACAGACACCAGCAACGTCTCGTACAAGGCAACATGGAGCGGAGTGGTCAGGTTATACCGCGGCCAACTCGGACACTTTCCGCGCGATCACCAAATGGCTGGAGGAGGAGGGATTTGAGTTCCACTGCTACCAGCTCAAGGAGGACAAGCCGTTCAGAGTGTGCGTGAAGGGCCTACATCACAGCACGCTTCATAGCCAAATTGTGGAAGAAATGCAGAAAATGGGTCACAAGGTGCTTGACGTTCACGCACCCAAAAAACGCAGCGGGCCTGGCTGCCCAGACACGGTACAGGGCAACTTGTTCTTCCTGAACATAGCTACTGCGGCCAACAACAAGGAGGTGCTAGCCAGCAAAGCGTTGTGTGGTTCGAAGGTCCAATTTGAACCTCTGAGGAAGCGGACAGCCGTTGTCCAGTGCCGTCGTTGCCAGCAATTTGGACACTCGGCCAGGTACTGCCGAAGAGCATATGTGTGCATGATCTGCGCCGGCGAGCACCAGTCAAAAAACTGCACGAGGCCGCGGACCGAGCAATGCACAT